>JAPYYT010000724.1:0-39705 GCA_030522565.1 Ceratosolen corneri | reverse complement strand
CGCCCCCCCGCCGCCCCGCCGCCCTCAACACCACTTGTTCTTTATCGCTCTCTGCGCCTCGCTCGGCTCTCGCTAACAGCCATTAACCTATCCGGGCTCTCCTCGGCGCGCACATGCGTCACACCCCCGGAGGATCAATGCATACGCTAATGCCGCACGCGTCCGATCGCTGGAAATTCCGAAGTTCGTTAGCACCTTGATCCTCGGGCCCGCCGGCCGTCATTAGCAGAGTCTCAATAGACAAGCCGCCGGGCAGCGCCACCGGCGACAGACAACGTTTTCTGCCTAGCTTTCTCTATTATCTGCGCGAACATTATCGCTCCCCAGCTACGAACGCAGTGCAGCGAGTCCGCGACCTCTGCCCCCTGTCGTTTTGCCTTTTTACGAAAACTGTCGTACCGACCGAGGAGGCGAGCGTCATTACACGCCCGTTATGTGCGCGTTATTGTCTCCCATCTAGCGAATATTTTAATCGTCCCGATCACATTTTTACGATGGAATTCAACCCAAGCTCCTTACCATTACGTTGTAATACTGTTAATTGAGGCGCTATCGCTCAAAATCATTTGATTAAAAATATTGATTTATTATACTCTCATCGATACTTCAACTAAAGTCCAATTTAGCATAATGAGCTACATTATATGCATAACCATATACATATAACTATTTATATAACCATGTTTAACTCTAATATTATGTACAACATTAGTATTTTCCAATGAGATAAAAAATGTGTTCAATTCATAATTCACCGTTCAAACTCGTTTTTATCCCACAAATGCATAATTGATCGAATAAAATCGTAAACTTGTCCGTTACTTTGAAAATTTACACCAATATAGCGAACATAAATATTTTTATAAAGTTTGAAAATTGATAAGTTATCAAAATAAAAGTATGTCAAATTTTATCTTTGTTTAATAGAAAAGAGTCATATATTTATACAGGCGTTGTAATTTTTTATTAGTATTTTTAAAGCTAGTGATAATTGGTAAATTTTCATAGACATAAGCAGATAATCAAAGTATATATATTTATTAATATTTTCATTAAATCTAACTCTTTTGGTTTTAAATTCATCTCTTAAAAACTCTTATGAATTATAAAATTGTTTACCTTGTTTAATTAATTATGTTAATTAAGAATATAGATTATTCCAATAATTGCGTATAAAAATCTTGTATCTTTAAATAACACTGCTCATAACAATGCTTGTGTAGATACACAAATAAAATTTCATATACATATATATATATATATATAAATAAATATTACACTGTTCATTAGTAAGATACTTTAGTGACAATATAATATTATTCAGTTTATGAGCATAAAGCAAAAATTAATGTTCACTCTGAAAAGTCTTTAAATTGTAACATTAACAAATTATTTATAAAAATAAAAATGGTTAGAAATCTTTTAATAGCTACTGTTTCAAGTAATTTATTTATTATTGAAATAAAAGGCCTTTTCCATTATTTTCATATGGAATTCTCATTAAAATTACATAATGATTAAAAAGTATTGAGTTTTTCTCTAAAAATTGACAGATTGAAAAAAAATTAACTAAATTTTTACCTAAATAGGCTGTTATTGATTCATGCTCAACGTTTTCAATAGTTCAACAATTGGGTTCTTCATTATAATAGACCTTAATCAATAACTTGCAGGAATGTGCTTCTAGTTTAATACTTTCCAATTCCATACTTTCTTATTCCTTTATAAAGATATATGTAATAAGAAAATTATATTTACCAATTATTTTCTCAGTCTCGAAAAAAAAAAATAAATCTTCAATATAGGGAGTAATGAAATTTCAGATTGAATGCAACATAAAAAGTATGAAAATCAAATATGTATAATAAATTTTGAACAATAATTTATGAATTAAATATTACTAGACTTTTATCGCATTATATTTCATATGTAATAATTTAATATCAGTTTATCTGATACACATATTGGTATTTCAAAAAACTTACGTATAAACTAAATAACTTTTTAAATAAGTAAACAGAAATGTATAGCAATCACTTATGAGATAGTAAACCTAATAAAAGATATTAGTTATTTTAAGTTCATCGGACTATGAAGATAAAAAATTATTGTAAGAAATAAATAAAAAAATTTCAAGTTCTAGAATATAATATTTGTAAAGTAATTGCTTCATATTATGAAGTTATAATTACAAAAGTATAAAATATAATTTATTTTTAAATTTTAGCATCGTGTTATATAAATAATTGGAATACAGTCTTTCATTGATTTTATCAATATTATTTTAATATTAAATTATTAATATTTTGTAAGTTTTACTAATAGCATAATAAATTATTGTGTAATAAATTTCCATTTGTTTTTGAAGTATTTATAAATAAAAGTTTTTATTTAAAATATTAATGATCAATTCATTTGCATGAAAAAAATAGAAATATTTCAAATGCTATTTAAAAAAATAATACGTTACGATACTATAATAATTTATTGGAATTGGAATAAATTCCACAAGTAAAATTAAATTGATTTATTATATCAAGAATTAAATAAGTTACTTTCTTTCTCTTATTTATGGAATGTTTGATGGATAATGTTAGCGTTAGCTGATTTTCAGTAATGAAAAGAAAAATTCTTATGCAAATGCGTATTCCTTATTATTAGATATGCGTTTGTTTCCTTAACATTAAATTTAGTTGAGTAATTTTATAAGTTATTTTAACAAACTACATAAATGAAACCGCGTAATCTATAATGTATTTTATACTATGTACTTTAGTCTTATATATTTAGATAATTATTTTTTTAATATATATTAAATGTATTATTTGTTGGCTATGCAGTTTTGATCAAATTTAAATTTCGTGCTTATTAATAAATGTTAATATAATCTCTTATTTTAATGGTATATTGTAAAATTTGCATTTTTTTTTGTTTTTTTTGGCTTATTCTTTCCAATACATTTTTATTAGCTTACGAAATCATTTAATAATATATCTGTTAATACAAGATAAATTTAACAAATCTGTATTTCATTCTAATTATGTGTGTATTTTTCTTTTATATTCACGCATACGTGATGTGCATCCGCGAATACATGTGTGTATTGTATACATGCATGTATTATGCATAATACGGAAGGTATTACGAATCGGTTAAATAGAAAATAATATATTTCCATTTAAATTATTATACACTCTTTTTTAGGTTCCTTAAAAAAAAAAAATTATAAAATAATCTCTTGAACAATAAGATTGTATAAGTTTCTGCAATTATCTAATAAAATGCATATAATAAGATAGTAAAATTGTTAATTGCATATAGTATTCGACTATGATGATGATAAAATGAAATGAGATTGATACAGAGAGTTATTTGAAAAAGTTTTTTTAAGCTAAAAAGCTAAATGTATATAGTAATTGTAAATGTTACTAAATATGACTTCGGAACATAGATATTCATTTCTCTATCGCGGGTGTTTACAATAATACGTATAACATAATAGTATATAAATTTTTGTAATGCGAGCATAAAAATCATAGTCTTTATTATAACTATTACAAATTTAATGTATTACGTTGACAATAAAATTATACATTGAAGCATAGATGTTAATCTATTAAATCAAAATACGTGATTTTCGAGCTTCTTGTATTTTATGATTATCTGATATAAAACACCCATAGAATGTAGAAAAAAATGTTAATATTCAAATTATTTTACTGATCAATGATATTATAAAAAATATATTCATTTCTATTATTTTCTAGTATTTTATTTTACTTTACCAAAATATTGACCAATATTCACTAAACAACAATAAAAACTTAAGTAATAAATGAACAATGTGTAACTAATAATGGTGAGCAACGACTATTCATTGAAAATTGAAAGCTCACTATCCATGTCTATTCAAATAAATTTGCAGTGCAAAATGTTTCTGGCCAGCGTAGAAAACATACATCGAAGATACGCTAGTTCAAGCCAATATATTATGTCACTTCAATCACATTATTTGTTTATCATATTTTACGGATGGCCTTGTGCTTCATAGTCGTGATTTCTATCGTAATTAATATAAGATGGGATTTGAAATGACATTTTGAAAGGCTCGTAAGCTCGATTATAATTAATAATGTTTTCCATGTTCAGGTAGCGTTGAAGGCTGTTTTGTATCAATGAATAGAAATAAATTCAGAAATTCCCCATTTTTTTTCCCCAGAAAAAAAAAAACCCCCCGTCTAATTAACTCGATGTACAATTCCGGATATATCTCCTTTTCTCTTCTGCGGGGAAAAAGCTTGGAAAGGCGAGAAAAGAGAGGAGAAACGCTCGCGGCATTGAAGACTTATTAAGGCGGGTTCGTTGATGAGGCAAGCGGTCGATCTCCGTCTAATTGTCTACGCTGATGAAACACGTTTGCTTGCGTGCGTTCTGCATCGAAATTGCAGATCTCGCGCGGCTTTTTCGTGCCGCCACCGCCATCGCCACTACCGACGACGAGACGAGACTTGCGCCTCAACAAGCAAATGAGTCCGAATTACGGGAGTGGGCGTGTCAATGCCACGTCGTCACCGAGACGGACAACACTGCCTTCTCAGCCTCTTTAACACTCTCATTATCATATTCCCCGTTTGCGCGTGTCGCAAGAAGAAACACTGATGTCCGAAAGGCTATTTTCATACGCTGCTTTTCTTCCTTTTCACAACTGCCAATTAACAACCTTGAATCGACGCACTTGGCCAGAGGTCAATATCGATGATTTTAATTTGCAGAGGCGAAGTGCTGTGTTTAAGGGATTTTATTGGCGGCTACGATTTAAAAGGCTTTCTTCGAGTCGATCCCATAATTTTACCCTCTACAAGGCCCAAAATTATTGAATAATTTACATTAATGAATAATTGATTTTAATGAATTGCATTGGGGAAAAAAATTCACCGCACATATAAGGTGTGCGATAAATACAATAAAATGAACAAGGATTTTCTATGAAATAAACATCTATCTTACTGAATGAGAAAGAAACTTATATCCTTTGCCCAAACACGTGGGCATAGAAAATCTCAAGTGTTAATGAATAAAAATTACTGTACATTTTATAGTAGAGTGTAAAAAATTATATTACAATACTGATAAATTAATTCAAGATATTCAAGATACAAGACGTGTAACATAATTATAATAGCACACTTATTGCATGCTAGGTATATTTCGATATAATTCGTATTTTATACTTGACTTCCGAACTATCCGCGTCTAAAAAAAAAAAAAACATTATTTAACAAAGCCATGAAAATAAATCTTCAACATATTGAGTTATCTTATATCGTGTTTTAACTAGGTAATTGATCAATTACAATGGTGCATGAGAATTCTAATTTATAGAATACCGTGGTCGATCGAGCCATGCTAAAAGCTCTCAACGAAGCAAGAATGTTAACTTACGTTCTACATGCAATTTTATCGTCACGTCTCTGTGATGGGATAATTACGAAGAAATCAGTGGAAAATTATTACAATCAGTTTAATGTTGAGATTTGTGACTCCACTTTGTGAAGTAAACTATTAAAAAATCTCGTTGGTGTGAATGTGCAACTATGCATTGCCGTCGAAATGTACGGACATTGTCGGGTGCGATAGCACTGGCATTGTAGCCTTACTGATTCCGATGGCGGCAGTCGTTTCGCAATCGGCAAATTTATATAATACCAGCTAATGCATAATTAATGATCGCGCTTGACAAGACGAGATTGACTTGATGTATTGGACTTAGAAGCACTTGCGGCCGCTCATCGTCACTATTACGAATTCTTTATTTGAATGTGGCGGCATCTGAATTACAGGCCGGCCTTCGCTACTACACGCCGTACAACTTCGATAATGACAAAGGCTCTACGGGCAGGCGCTGAAACTCGTAAAAATTTATATAAAAAAAACCGAGGCTCGAAAACTCCCGCGCACGTGAATTATTAGGCGGGTCATATTAAGTGCTTGATTTGACGATTTGATGGGACGCCAATCGCATTATTAACAACATTCCGAGGCGCCAAATATTTTATATTATATATATATTTCAATAAAATTAGGGCCCAAATAATAAAATACCGCTAGTATATTACACTTTGGTTCGCCCTACGCACACACGACCCTCGCATGTTCCATACTTGCAATTGCTCCACATTTAATTGTCGCACGGTCTGATCGCAAACTGATGGCACTGCTTTGTTTCCTGCATTACTCCGGGTCCTGCGAATTTATTTGCCCAGGCGTAGACATCCTCTTCGAAAGGACTAATGGAAACTTGTCGTAAAAGTGCAAACGACTAGGCCAGCTACCGAGCAATTCAGCAGGAAGGCAAATATATTTATTGCGTAGCGTAGGAGTTAAGTGCACTCGCGTCGCACGACTGATTCTGCTTGATAACACAGGCCGCTATTATGACTAGGATAAACGAACAATTATAAGATGAATATGGAGCAAAAAATGTTTCGCTCAAACAAACGTGATAAGCATGTCACGAGGGGAATGGCTTCCGATCGTATTCTCATTGGCTAATTGTAATTGCGGGCTCAATTGTAAGAATGCGAGTGCTCGCGACTCCAGAAAGCAGAGTTATATGTCGATACGGGCACGCAGTCTAGAAAGTTAGGATTTACGATAGCGAAAGGTGCTCATTTATTGTAAGTATTATTGTTAATGCAGACTAGCATCATGAGCTCGTCAGTGAGGGCAACTTAATAGCCGCAACTTAATAAATTATATCTTTGAGTAAAGGAGGCCGAGCCACTTCAAAAAGCTTCTTGGAAGGGCCCGCACTATTTCGGCGAATAATTTCTTTTCATCTCGCGCCTTTCGTCGTCGCCACGGCCGAGAGCCGCGAGACCCTTTCCCCCGACCTTTGTCACCAGGCGCGCGACCGCAAACGTAGGACGGAGGCTTCTGCGTTACGGTGCTGGGATGAAAAATCACGGGTCGACCCACGTTCAGATTCCACGGAATCCCCGAGGATTACGCGCGATATCACTTTTCTGCTGCTGCTCGTAAATTCTCTTCCCCCCGCCTCGCATTTATTGGGCGTGTTGATTATGGTGGTGGTAATGGGTGGCCGTGGCTGCGGCGCTCCGGTGTGGTGGGGATCGGGGAGGGAGGGGGAAGGGCTGTAAGGGAATGCAACAACTCGGATCTTCTCGGCTTTCCCAAAAGTTTTCCCACTTCAACTCTGCCACATCGGGTTCATTCCTTTTATTTCTTGGAATTGTTTCGAATCAAGTTTTCAAGAAGATGTTTTTAGTCCACCTCGATCATATAAAAAGCCGAGACATGTATAAAATAGATGAAATTTCGTTCTGAAACGTTTTTGGGCTCGAGACAGATATCTTTCTTCATCTCGGAGCATTAAAAACGCCAATTCAAATGGTAAATGAAAATAATTTATATGCAAACATTTTTCTTACTTGTTAAATGGACAATTGAATTATTTTTTATTCCCCATTGCAAATGCGGCATCATACCACCAAAAAATAATATCGATAGTTCGACTGTGTGTAAAATGGTTTTTCAATTAAGAACAAAAAAAAAAACAAATGAAACTAATATTGTATAAATTATTTTTTATTAGCAGATGATTGTAAATAAAAAAAAAAACTAAAAAAAAAAAATTGAGAATAAAAAAAGCAAATAAAATATCATAAATACAAAGATATAATGGAATATTACAAATATAGTTTTTTCTTAGGTTACAATTTTAAAAATTAATTTTTACTCGTACGAAATAACCTTGCGTATGTGACTTGCGTATATGTGACTTTGTGCATCATTCGCAATCTATTGAAATGAAAGAAGGAAGAGGATAAAGAAAATAAAATAATAATATGACGTTTAAGATTATGTTCCCATTTATTTAGGATCACTATACACAATCTACTTTTCCGCAGATATCCTCTGGCGTACATCTGATCTACACGAAGTCGCGTGCAGCGATCCGACTAAAATTTACATATCTTAGAAAATCATAAAGCTCCCTATTTAAACTGAAAATCGGGTATATTGCAGTGCCCGCATAATATCGTGTATCGTGTACATGCGTTATCATTTTTATTCCATTCAAGATGTATATATATATATGCATATATACATATACATATACGTATATACATACATATACATATACATATACATATATAGATATACATATACATATATATATATACGTATACATATACATATATAGATATACATATATATATACATATATAGATATACATATATAGATATACATATATATATATATATATATACATATATATGTTTAATCTTCTAGTTTAATTTGCCTAGATGCAAAAAGGAGATTTTTTTTTTCGAGCACTTGAACATTTAAAGATGTATACTTCGTACTTGTATTTACAATCTATTTACAAATGAGCCGAACCAAGCAGCCTGTATTTCAACTTACGAGCTAAATTCGTTAATAATTTATTATCCTCGACATAATGGATAGCGACTGTAATTACACTATAATACACAAATATTCGTTTGAGTAACCGGCAAAGATGAAAAGACATGACAGAAAGAAAATGAAATAGTTTCTCTGACAGATCCGCACATAAAACATCGAACACTAATTAAACCGTATTTACAAGGATACACGGAGAAAAACTGTAATAATTATTTCTAGAAATGTATACAAATGCTTCTATAAAGTATAATAAGTTAGTATTGTGCTGTGCTATTTTAAATCCCCCTTCCCCATCCCAATATTGCATGGCAAATCATTATGTTACAGGTAAGAACAAGTTTGATTTGAAAATTTTCCTATTGAATCGAAACGAAAAAAAAAACAAAACAAAAAAAAACAAAAAAAAAAAACGAGTGAAATACAATATAGAAAAGCTAAATACCAAATACCGATGCTCGTTCGTAGATGATGATAGATTTTTCTTTCTTTCTCATACAACAATGATCGCTCGAAAAGCTCATTAAAATAATTTATAAAGTTGCCATTCAATATTTTGAATAATGTCATTATAGTAAGTCTGGTGGTCTGTAACGCTTGGGAACATTCGTTAATGTTACGATGTTGTAAAGGAGCACTGGAGTATCTCGAAGAGTTAAGAATTGTATTACCAACTTAATACAGTATATAGTAGCGCTTTTCTAGAATTTTCTCTGCTCGTCAGTTCGACTTTTAAGACGGAATTATGATTTATCGTCAATGGAAGTAGGCAGTGGTCTCTTTTTGAGAATACCCAGGTCCTGGACGTTCTCGAGGAAGGTCTTGTGGTGCTGGGCGACCAGGAGGGGATTAACCGTCTGCACGTCCTTCTTCAATTCTTCCATATCGCGCTTAAGCTTGGCCCGCCGATTCTGGAACCAGGTGATGACCTGCGCGTTGCTCAGGCCGAGCTGAGCGGCGATCTCATCGCGATCCGCGGGTGACAGATATTTCTGGTAGAGAAATCGCTTCTCCAGCTCGAAGATCTGCTGATTCGTGAAGGCTGTCCTGCTTTTTCGCTTCTTCTTCGGCTGCTGCCGGTTATTGAACAGGTTCAGGTGATTGGCTTGTTCTGAAAGTAAAACGTTTATTAATTTCATCCTCTAGCTGCGGAGCCGAGGTCTAGAGAGCTGCTGCTTCTCTTTTATTTCCACCTCCAACCATCCATCACCATCCACCAAAACTTTCTACCTCTTTTCCAATCAAAATTACCCTTTATCTCCTTTATCCCTGACGAGCTACTTAAGAGATAATATCTTACACTTGTGTATTGTCTTTACTTTTCTATCCCAGCCAATCGTGTGGGATCGTATGCTCTTTTTTTCAGCGCGCGTCCGCGCTCGTCTATGCATATTGGATTTATTATCGATGGTGAGGAGAGCCTTTGCTCAAGTTCTAACAAAGGGATTTTCAATAAATAATGATATCGATTTTTTAAGCGTGTTAAATAATGTTAAGCGAGCTATAATAGATAGTTGAGCAATTTTTAAATTATAATATTCCGTCCTTGATGATTTAGATCGTACGGCGAGTGGAGGATGCTTTTATACAAGCTGCCAGGCGGCATAATTTGGATTTTTTGAAAAAAGGGACTTTATTTACAAGTCTTGTAAAATGTGGCATTGGCGTTTATTATCGAGTTTATTTGAAGAAAAAAGCCCGTCGAGAAGCATAAGTTTGAGAAATTTTTATATACGCGCAAAGAGGGAGAGCGAGCGACAGGGCGCGATGGTAGCGAGGGGAGTACGAGAGAGAGGGAGAGAGGGAGAGAGAGAGGGAGAGAGAGAGAGAGAGCGCGCCGGTACCTTTTGTATATGCAAAGGCGCGCGCCACAAATCAGGCGCATCTCAAAATGTCGAGAGGATACCCCATAAAAGTCGTATTACACATTCGTTCCGGACCCATCACAAAATTCCACGCGGCCGAGCTGTTGCGAGGAGCAGCAGTGCTATACCTCGCGCCATATCTACGAAAGAAAAATCCCGAAAACTCTCGGATAGCGCGGACGCCAATTATTATTGGCGCTATCCGCTATCCGACCATCATAGTGCAGCCCGGTTTGTTTGCAAAAACAGCGCGGTAATTGGCTCGAAATTGGAGAAGACGCAAGCGACGAGCCTCGCGCACAAAGTAGCCACTCGTTGATGTGGATCAAAGAGTACCGCCATCGGTCACACCTGCGCAACTTACAGTACAGTCGCAAGCAAGAGTCCGAAGGAAAGATCGATCGAATAAGCTCAAGTTACTCCACTTAACTCATTCGTGCCGTCAACGCTCTCAAATCACATGTAGATTTATAAAACACCAGGCCAACTATCAATCAAACGTCATAAACCAGAATTTTTCCTTAATTCTTTTATTTTCACTGGGACATATTTTATCATTAAATTATTATCAATTGTTCCGTATTTTTTTTTTCTTTCCTCCTACTCCATTTGTTTTGTTTTGCTTTTTCTGCTCTTTTCGCACAATTGCTACTGCTCGTCTAATCCACCCGTACGATATCAAGTCTGAAATAGCATAATTGAGGCAAATAATGTAAGGACACTTTGCGAATGTTGTTCGTTATTAAGCGAACATTCTTATAGCATGAGTTATAATTACGGGGTCTGCGATCAAATTATTTATAGTCTTTATTATTTATTTCAAATCAAATTCTATTAATAGTCGAAAAATGGACTCGAGGCTCTCTCTCGTTTTAAAATTACTTGCTTCAACGAACCGCTAGTTTATTATATTTCTTCTGATTGATTGCGAATCTATATTACATTTTATGCGAGTTATAAAAAAAAAAGAAGAAGAATGGCGCAAGTTCAATTATGCGAAAACTTATTGAATATTGGGGGAAAGATATTCGCAATGCATAATAATATATAGCGAATGATTGGACCAAAAAATATTTTTATATTATTTCGACGATACAAATGTAAAACTCGCTTCTAATTCGTCGGAATAAATAAGAATTCTAAGAAGCATTATTCAATCAATAATTTGCTCTGCTCGATCAATTAAATTGCAAAGCACGATAAATTATTTGTCTTTTTGAAATCGTAAATTCGAATCGGTTGAAGATATATAATATTGATGTGACCGACCATGTAAATATGCATTACTCTCGAAGGAAAAATAGCTTATAAAAGATTTCAAAAATAACTATTCGGTCACGCCTAATGACATTTTACGTGTCACACCTACGACAAGTCTACTATTCTTCTATTACATATTCACACTGTACGGCAGGCAGGCCTTTAATATCTTAAAATAATAAGAGCATCGTGAGGAGGAGACGCTAGTTTTTCGCTGAAATTGAAGAAATTATTTTAAGCAAGTTACGATCCGCTTAAATTATAACATACTTTTTCATACTCTGTGAGAAACAAGGAGCCATAATAATGCGCATAATAAAGACTGAAATTTAAACAAATTGGGCAATTTGAAATATCGGCTAAAATGAAGAATCGTAGCGTATTAATGGAGGCAAGAAAAAGCCGTTATTTCCTTTAAAAATGCAGATGGCTGAGAGTGCGCTACCGAAAATTGAATAAATGCAGGTTAACGTCGCGAACGATCACGCAAAGCCATATAATATTTTGGCGAAGCTTCGGAGGTACTGATGAGTTCTTTTATTAAAGAGTGGCAAGGTAAGCGAGAGAAAAAGGGTGTCGGAAAGAACATAAGTGGCTCTGCGTCCATTTTGCTGGTGGTGACTACTGCATTGGCGAGAGGTGAGCAAGAAGAGTCAAAGAAGCATAGAGCTTATATTACCACGAGCGGACGAAGAAACGAGGCGGACGAACGACTGAGCGAGTGAGAGAAGGGACGAAAAGAGGCGCTGAGATATTAGTTTCTGCGGTCGAGTCTTCGCGGAGATTTAATTCGTTTGATGTTCACGAATTCGCCGCTGCACGGTCTTTTCACAACCGAGCATTCAAAGCTAGCCTCCTTCCCCTCCGCGTAACCCCCCTCTCCGCCAACCCTCCCTCTCCTCCCCCACCACCACCACCACCACCTCCTCCTCCTCCTCCTACTCCTACTCCGGCCTCGAAATTCCCATCTATTCGTCATAAAGCATGGCTGGAAAGTATAACAATAACGATGCGAGCAACAAATACGTAAAGCTCTCGGCGAATCGGGCGTAGGGAGAATCAGAAATTGGCGAAAGCCATCGGCCAGGCCGGAAAAATATCCCGAAATTATAGCCTCCCTAATGATTTAATTGCCCTCGCTCGCTCGGCCCGCATTTCTCGGAGCTCTCCCGCGAAATCTCAGCGTATGACAACGCGCGCGAGGAATGAAAGGAATGTGCGAGGAAAAAGGCTGACAGGCCAATTGGGCGAGCGATAGCGATTTGTCTCGAATCGTTCGGGGCTGCCACTCGGCTCTCGGACCTCCGGAGATACGCTTGCCCGGACACATGTCAACGATATATTCCCAGCTAGGCGATTCTGTAATTGGAACGCTTATTTAGCCAGTCGGACTCTGGCCTCGTGCCCCCTCCACCGCATCACAGATCATCAATCGTAGCCGAGATTTATCGCCAGATTCCTGATCTGCTCACCCGTGGAGCTCGCCGAGCGAACTGCGCCCGGATAGAGAAAGATATTCCAGCGAGGCCCTTCCTTCCTCGATCGCGCGATCACTCAATTGGTGCTACCGCATCCGGAGAATCATCCCTCGAACGTGAGCATGGATCGACGGTGGGGGGGGGGAGGATGATACTGGGAAAGAGGCTCTTGAGGAAAACCGAGTTCGGGAAGGCTTTGGTTGCGCTTGCGTGCTTCCAGGCCTGCCAAGATTATACAACGCGCCAGCCTTTATAATTCATTATGGGTTGGCTTGAGTTTCCTAATGTTCTCTCCCCGAGCATCTTGAGCCACGGGCTTTTCACTCCGAAAATGAAATTCGAATACAGGCTACAAGTGTTTGTCTTGGGGTGGCGGAGGCGGCGGGGGGGGGGGAGCGCGAGTCTGCCCGAGCTCCTACCATAAATTAGGGATTTCCGTGGCTTCGACGCTTATGTCCGCTGTTACTTACCAAATATTTTCAAAACAGTAATTCACTTCTTACAGTCCTCCGTTTACGTCTACGTGCTAATGAGTGCTTTACGACCCGTTTGCATTTAACGTTAATGCGACCCTCGACAAATAAATAATAAATACGCTTTTTCATGTCCGTTGCGTCACGAGCACTATTAAGACACGGCACAAAAAAGCGTACAATGAGGGCCGAGGCGATTTCATTATAGCACGTTAAATTGGGAATAAAAAATAAGCTTTATAGGATCGGCTCTCAACGTTTCCCTTAATAAACAAGTGTAATGGCTTTTCGGGGTAGACGGGAAATGACCTTTAAAATTTTCCTCGTCGAGCGAGGCGCCTAATAAACGTCTCAATTATTGGTGCCGCGGCGGAACTGAAAAAGTGGCCTCGCTGGACCTCGAGCCAGCCTGGACTCGTGGAAAATCTTAAACGCGTCTTGCCGCTGCCTACTTGATTTTCCAAGCCGGGGTAGCGAAAGGGACAAGCGTGGGACGCCCAAAGAAGTGGTTAACACGAGATTCATCTTCATTAGGGCGTCCTGCAGCGTTACTGGGCTCGATTATTCTCACCTGGTGATTTCCGAGGTGTTGAGTCGACGGCAAAAACCGTTCTCAATAAAAGCGGCTCCCTCCCTCGGACCTCTCGCTTACTTAAGTGGGCCCGAAGCGATTTTTCCCAAATAATCGTGAGCCTAAAGGAAGACAGTTGGCAAACGCACTTGGCCCACTGTTAATTATTGCTTACGAAAATTTTATCACACTCACGGACACCATATTTCACGATCAAACAGGTAATTAAAGGCCTTTTTTTCCTAATGCCTATTGCTGCATTCGTGGAATTGTATAATTAGTTTTTTTTTTCTTTCTTTCTTTCTTTCTCTTTTTTTTTTTTATAAAGACCAGTCCAAGTATGAAGGGAAGCAAATTATATAATACATTATATATAGAAAGGAAATAAGCTTTGTGATTGTTAAATGATAGATAAAAATAAATACTTTTGGCCACAATCTAAGCAATGAGCTCTACAAAATTCTCAAAGAAGAAAAAAATAAAAACTGAAAAAAATGAAGACGACTAAAGAGAGAAGAAAGACAGAGAGACACAGAGACAGAGAGAGAGAGAGAGCGGGAGAGAGAGAGAGCCCTCTCTATATACGTTTCTAAGTTTCTCTCTCTCTCTCTGTCTCTCGGTATTTATATAGAGGGCAATGTCGAGAGCGCTTGTCAGCTATTTCTTAAAATTGTTTCACACGTAAGCCAAGTTAGTCAAGTTTAGCATATAATTATACAAGGGCGCGGAAAGTTTACACAGAAGCCTTTGACCATTTCATTTCAGCTCTCAGTACGAAGGATTGAGCGGTACTAAGGACCGTTTAGTGCACGAGCTTCTGATCCTATTAACTGTGACCACTTTCTCCGAATATTTTTCCATCTCGCTCCCACAGCAGTGTGCCGTCAACGGCGCTTCTATTTCTGTACCATTGCTCAACACGAATGCGGACCTGTGCACACGCACGGGCCCGCTCGCTTATGCATTTGCCATCTATCTATTGTAATATACTTGAGAAACTACTGCTACTGCTACACGAGACACGTGCCGTTAATTAGTACAATTACCAAAACAAGGCTCAGCGATCTTTTCAGGCTCGAGTTTCCACGTACCAAGGCCCGCCAACTCGATCGCCAATGCGCAGAGGCTTTAAAATAAGCACATCCTCATTGCCTTTGGTAATTAATGACCCTTGCATGTTAATGTCTCATTACCGAACAGCTCGTTCTCTTGATTAACTACACGCGGCCACCGGCCCACTCCTCCGATATTGCAAAAGTGCGTATTGCCGATTTGCAATTGCACTTTATATGCCTTCTCTGCTTTAATGAGCCGCCGTCGATAACACGTATAAATTGTCCGTCTGTCATTGCAACGAAAAATCTTGCGGCTATGCGCAAGGATAGTCGATTTAATCAATGAATAATAACTATTGCTCGCTGTCACACTCCGCGCATTAATTGATATTGGGAACAATACTGATATCGCATTTTAGCATTGTGCTTGAATATGCAAGCTGCCCGAGTAAAATGCCATTGACACAGGTCTAATATTAGTCCATTACCATAAGAATAATAATCCCCTGGCCGTCTAGGCGAGTATCAGCAATGGTTGTTAGCCGGCAATGATTGGTCGGGATATTAGGCCGATTCGAAAATTTAATCATCTGCAGAGAAACATCTTCCAGCTGACGAGCTTTACGCAACACGAGCGAGTCCGCGTTTTAACATCGATTCGTGTGTGCGCGGCCAAGAATTAGTGAGCGTGCGCACATGTTATCGCGTAAAATTTTGAGAAACTATTCATCAACGTCGACTCGTTTTTCGCGCTTGCGCATCAATCAAAACTCGCGCTTACCAATCCTACGGCCCCTTCGATATAAGAACAGACGAGATCAGTCTCCCGAGGGAACGCCACGTTCCCGAATGTCAAGAGACGGAAAAACCACAGCGACAGAAAAGCAAAAAAGAGCAGGAATAGAGAAAAAGCGGCCGGGGGCGGGGGGAGGGGGGAGGGGGGAAGGGAGGGAGCTGATAGGCTTTCACGATGACGAGTGCCATTGAGAGTTCGTCGGTCATTAGTTATAGCGTCGTCACTTCTGCAATTAGATGTCGCTAACTGTTTTCCTTCTTTTCTTTCTCCGGCCTCGACTTCCCGCAACTCGACATCTTTACAACCAGTAAGACGATGTTATCCCTAGAGACTCGACTGCGGATATGTATCCTTGAATACATTCGACGCATGCGGAATATCTCTCGAACTCCTTTTTTTTTCCTCGGCTGGCTTGATTTTTTGTGCCACGCTCGTTAAACGCTCCTGTGTGTGAACAAATTGAAGGAGTCGATGATAGAGACTCGACTCGACTCCGCTCCGCTCTCTTCCGTTTTTCTATTTTTATTTATTTTTATTTGTTTGTCCCGCTACTATTCGCTTTTACAAAAACAAAAAAACAAAACAAAAAAACAAAAAAACAAAAAAATGGGCTAAGCACGCTAAGGCCGGCTATTCGATGAATTCAGTAGGAGGATGTACCGAGGGATTGTCGTCGCAAGTGTCGTAAGGGATTGCCGAGGAGCAGCGATAAGCAATTATCAATGATCTGTGGCCCCGAGTAATTTGTCGTGATTATGCAGGCGAAGGCTGAAAATTGAGGGAAATGTGGGAAACGGATAATCGGCCGAAAGACAAAGGCTGGTCTAACGGTGGGTATTATGTATTAATAACAGGATAAGTGACGAATTGGACCAGAGTCGGGAAAATTGATAGCCGGTTAAGTCAGGGGTGAGTCAAGCACCTGTCCGTTTCGGTTGGTCACGCCTCTCCTCGCCTCGCCCTCCTCGTTGTTTCCAACGTCTCCGCGTCCGCTAATATACTTGCCTGCTCGCATTGCCACGTAATATTCCGAAATCTTGGAGGATTTTGTCTCTGGCGGCTGCGCAGCCGTCTTCACATTTTAATTTAGGAATGGGACACGCATCTGTACGAGACAAATGTCTGGGAACGACAGATCTAATTGCTCGCCCGCATCGCTTTGCGAACGCCTTTATCATTTTTTACTCGTCGCTCTTTGCACGATTCGTGGTGGCACCTATACAGGCCTCCGTAAAATTTACTGTTCTCGTAACGACTCGGCCGCCTGATACAAGATACCGCAGCTCCTGTCCTTAAAAATAGCGCTTCCGTAAAGTGTTCGTCGGCCATTTGATTGCTCGACATTGCTTCAAACAAAAGCATTTGTCTCCTCGCCAGATGAGTCGTCTTCTGCGAGTGTGCGGTCAAACGCGTTTATAGAGGCTCTCTGCTCGAGACAAAAAGAATGGCTAATAACCGAATAAATGACGAATAATGGCCCCGCTTCTCGGTCTCCGATCCCCCTCCGCCATCCCCCTCTCGTGCCCAACTACCTCGAAGAGTTAAATTGCAATGGCAATGCATTTACGCCCAATCCAAGGCAAAGAAATGCTTCCCTTATAAAACTTTATTCAAAATTGCACCACCCATGCCTAGGTAGACTTTTTTTTTTTTTCCTTTTTTTTCTCACAAGCCTCGTCGCTTCCTCTGTCATAACAATATCTTTTAATCTCTTCCGAAGGTGTGCGATTGCTATTATATGACCACTTGGATTTATTAATAACCGGGCGTTGATCAAGACGAGTAGTGTAAGAAAATGCGGAACGGACAAATAGTGCCACCAGACAGATCGATATTTTTATCCTAACGAGAGAATAAAAACTTTGTCTCCAGGAAATAACGTGATTATAAAACTGGATTAAGGAGAACGAGGGGGGGGGTGGCGGCTATCATAAAAATAAATGTGGAAATAAAGAAGAAATAGCTAAGGCACTAGAAGAATCAATCGAGTGTCTAAAAGTTGCTCGACCAATGTCTCGTTGAATATGATGCAATCATCATGATGTCAGGCGGGCGTTCCGCGGACTCCTCGACTTTAGGCACAGACGAGCACGTCAAGTGGGAATAAGAATAAAATGACAGGAAAACAAGGATAACAATTTCATGAAAGCTGAGAAAAAAGACGACAAAATTAGCTAAAAATATAAATTGCCAAAAAGACCGAGCAAACTCTGCGAAAAGCAAATGCGAAAAGAAGTGCTCGAGTAAGTTTGGCTGATATGCGTTTTCTACTCCTATTCTCTTGCAAACATACGACACCATCCAACGCCATTCGTTAAGAATTCATTATGCGACATTAATCTGGGTATGAAAATCACGCTATTCTACAGTTTTTCATCAATTACTGCCTTCCGTATTTGTTATGAAGAGCGATGGAAGGAGAATATTTGTCCGAGCTGAGCGGCGCATTTATAAGCGTGAAAAATCCTAGGCCAGAATAGGCACAGTTTAAATAAAAGTCGGGCTTTATTCAAATAAAAATGTGGCCTCATATTATTCTGGAATAATCATTGGGATCGTATCTTTGGTTGGGTATCGGCGTGCACTTATTGGTGTAGCGCGGACGTAAAATTTCTTAGCCACAGTTCAATTGCGCGACTTTAGTCTTAGCGATAGCCAGCAAGGCCTCCTTTATTTTTCATTCGGATTATAAGGCTCTTTGAAAAAAATTATAAAATTAGTAATGTAATTTATAGCCTCGCGAGAGAATTAGCAATCGACGAGGATGATATATGGCGTGTAAAGCGATTTAAGCGTTACAAGAGGAAGTAAAAATAAAAGAAAACGTGAAATACCGCATATTAGCGTACTATAGTGTGAGACGGGGTGTGCACTATATATACGTATGCAACTGTGTACGTACGTCCGCATGCGCGAATGTATATGCCCCCGACGTGCGTGTACATATTTTGCGCGGGCATGCGCGCATGCACACATGTGTATTCAAGCCCTTAAGCTTTTTCGGCTCGGTGTTCGGCACAAGTCTACAAAGGCAGCTGTATCAACATGCATTTATTAAACGTAACTTTAATTCGTTTTTTTTCATTGCGCTTCAGCGCCAAAAGAAGAAAGGTGTGCGCGCGCATTCGGTTTGTCTATTTGTCCGTACAAAACGGTGGTTATTCTCTCTCCGTATGCCTCTCTCTCTCTCTCTGGCTCTCGCTCTTCCCTCCCCCCCTCGCGCCGTATCTCTTCGTATCTGTGCGTCTCTCTCTCTCTCTCTCTCTCTCTCTCTCGTCGAACTATCCTTTTCAATTTCTTTTTCTGGTCGCTTTTTTAGGACCTTGAGTTCAGCGGTAAGCCAGAATTCTCGAATTACTAATTTTTACAGTTTGATTGATCGCGAGCAAGTCAGCACGACCGTAATTAAGTTCCAACTACTGATGTGGCGTATTCAAGGAAAAGAAATGAAGAAATTTAATTGCTTTACGATATTGACAGCATTATCGGCCCGACTCGAGTTCCGCTCAAAAAACCGAAGTGATTGGAGGATTATGCAGAGTAGCTGTAGGGACGAGTAGGGAGGAAGGATGGCCGATCGAGGTGACAGCGATGTCCATGGCTAGGTGGTGTTGATGCGATCGCCAATGGACGCATTACTATTAATTCACGTGCCGTGGGCAATTTTCAACTGGCGACGGGGAGAGCAGCCACCTGTGCGCGCCGTAGCAAAACGATTACCGTTGCGTCATCGTCAGCCCTCCACGCCTTTCCAACAGATTAAATTCAATCTTCGAATCGGTTTGTTCCGAGCGGCAGATGCCTAATTTCAAGGGAAGCGTGGCAGGCGCGAAACTATAGCCAAACCATATACTTTTGTCAAGGTTTCACACCACGAAAACAGTCGAGGATTTATTAAGAGTTCTATTAAAGAGCCAGCACTATTTTCGTGCTCTGTCTTTGCTCGTGGAGCGCACGGTAGAGGGGAGCCGCTACGTGGAATACCGAGTACGACGAGAGAGAGAGAGAGGGAGAGAGGGAGAGAGAGGCGAGCAGGTCGAAATTGGGTTTTCGAACGATTGCACAGGCGCCTCGCGAGAAAAATTCATCTTCGGCATTAGCAGGTGTCCACTTTCCAGGAGACTAGACACCCCACTTCCGCGATTGCCTGGTCAGTCAGAAGCGTGACCAATTTCCTCGAGCCGCCCAACTAGTGTTACGAAAATGTGACTTGGCAACTTCGTCCACGAAAATTGAATGTACAAGCTTGCTCTTGCAAACAGTTACAACCAGCCCGCCTCAAGAATCTCGCTAAGCGTGCTGCTCTCATTCCCTTCTTAGCTTGGGCAAACAAAATCATTTTTTATTGGAGCTTTGTAAATGTAATTCTATGATAAATTAAATAATGGACACATATCGTCTAGTTACTCTATTATAACGACACTAAATAAAATGGCCTAAATTAATTGACATTCGCCATGACTAGTTAAATAGTTCCACGACTATTGCATTAAATGTGGCCATAGAATACAAATGGTTTATTCAATGTCCATAACTATTATACCATCGAAAGAATGCACAAATAATAAAACTTTAAACAATTTAGAATTTAAAATAAATTCTATTTGTTCTTTTCATTTTAAATGCAAATAACGCTACATGAATGAAAATCATGAAAAATCAGGTGGATTTGTAAATCTAGCGTGCACATTTATTCATATTGACCTTTGAGGGAATTCTTATAGCCCATGATAATTAATTCATTAATAATGAAAAATAATCTATATATGAGTGAAAAAGCTTAATAAGAAATTCGATAATATTGTGATATTTATTTGAAATATATGCAGCAATCTGTATTTGCAGGATAGAACGCTTCGTAAGGAAAAATCTATCGATTTATTTAATCTTCAAATTAACGAATAATTCGATTTTCCTTGTATTGAAAAAGAATAATAGAGACTGTCAAGTGTAGCAAGGAAAAAGCAAACTTGCGAATATATAGACCGTTAAAGTGAAATTCTCGGATGTCGGTGCGTAAATCGTCGGTTCATTTTTCTCCCGAGAGCAACTAAAACATTGCAGGACTGCTGTTTACTGCCAGCAAATCTCTCGTCGAGTTGAGTGCGAGCATTTCATTCCAGCAAACTTGTACGGAATTTTAGTTGAAACGCTGCCGTGGAGGTGAACTTACGGCCTCTACACTTTGTCTGACGTTGTTTGTTTTCCGGGACATTGTATATTCCGCCCTGTAAATTCTGACTTAATACCCATTAGAGAGAAGGAGGGAAAATCACTTGAGAGCGGCGTCTTCCTTTTCTTCACACTGATCTCCACATTAGTCACATCAAAATGTAAGCCAGACGGGGAGAGAGAGAGAGAGAGAGAGAGAGAGCGAATGAGTAAGCGAATGAGCGGGTGATTAAGGGAGGGCGGGAGGGGAGGGAAGGGGGTTAGAGCAAATTCGTATTTATATGCAAAGAAGTGGCGTAAGGGAGGAAAAGTCAAGATAATCTGTTAAACTACTAATATTCTATATGAACTTGGCTGAATCCGTACAGGCTTATCTGGCACAAATTTTTACCAAGTTCACTGCTTACTGGTGTAATTATACTGGATATAATCTAATTATATCGGAGAGCCGAACACTGCAAAAGTAGATTCTTTTAATCCAGCACTATTTTTCATAAAATAATACACGCGTTGGACCTCGTAATTGTCTTAGCATATTTGTAATAGGACGCGTCGAAGGTTCTTTTGGTTGCAATCCGAACAATTTACAATTTCATTTTTGCCGAAATAAGAGAATTGTATCCGAAACTAAAGGATTATCATTGACGCGAATAACTTTTCAACGAGTTTTGTTGGTTAATGAAAAATGTACGGGGAACAGCATAAGACATTGTTCTATCTGTGTTCTGTCTGGAAACACTTGGCAAAGAATGTGACAGATTTTGTTATTACAGGAGGAGCCAAGGATGCCTGCTGAATCAATAGAAAAGATGGTTCGTAGGAGCGAGAGAAGAATATGGGTTTAAGGAGATGAGCAAGTGATGAGAAACAATCTGTTAGTTATAGAAGGTCGGGGAGCTCGGTAGGGACATGTCGCCCTCATAGTCAACAGAGATTGCCAAGTTAATCGAGTGTGAAAAGAGCAAATCGTTTCAGGCGATTATCCTAACTTAAGCGTGTCCCTCATACCGCATTTTTCTCAACTTACGCACATCTATCTCCCCTCGTAGTTTTTAAGCCGTGATATCACGATCGTGTTAATTCTTCGGCTGCATACCCGACTCATTAGTTCCTTTATTTTCGATTGGTTACTTATATGCGCGAGTCTTTTTATGTTTTCACGGGGAAGAAAAGAGTGCAATAATAATAATGAGGAACGGAATACGAACTATCGGGGATTAGGGAACTGATAAGATGTTGGAGGCACTGGGTTTTCCCGTCCCGTCGCTGCGCCAGCGCTCTGCGTTCAAAACTTTTCTTAAGTTAAGCAATATAAAAAAAAAAAAAGAAAAAAAAAACAGAATTACAGCGCTCAGAGAAAGCTTAAAATGACGAGCAAATTCAGGCGCCCTCATAATTTATAAAAGTAATTAGGCAGAGAACAAAGAAAATAACAATGCCATCGTGTATTATCTTATAGTTTAGCTAGGAGCAGCGGAAAAATTAGAATTACGTCACTTTCGATTTTTTACACCAAGCTCGTCCGAAGGTTCTAGGTGCAACTTTTTACAGTAATATCATCGTATGTTCATTGTCGTTGTTTTATTACTGCTGGCGATCTGAGTGATTGGTGTACTCAAAGCAGCACCCACTAATTTCATATTTACAAAGCTTATACAAAACGATATTAAGCAAATTCAATTTCAAATATGGCGGACTTTATGATTAATCTTTTACATGATCTTTTATTAGATGAATTACATCGCGCAAGCACAAATTTGAATTCAATTAATTTGAAAATTTTTCATCATATCTCATTATAATAATTGATAAATTAACAATAAGTCAATTTAATGGCAAAATTATTCTCATTCAACAATAAAAGACGCGAAATCTAATCGTCAAAGATAAAAGAGCCTGGTTTTTTTTTGTTAAATGAAGAAAAATTGAAGTTCCTTTCGGAAAGTACGAATACGCCGTAATAACAGTTTATTTAATAGAATACATATTAAAAGGTAATTTTTCAGATTAAAGTAATCAAGGGACACGCTTTAAAGGGGCTATCGAGGGAAAATTCATATTTGAAAGGAGGAGGATGCAGTTTGTAGTAAAATTCCGGGGTGTAAATTGTCCATAGATGGGAGCATCATTTGTCACCAGGCATCTCTGGCTGGTTGGCTGGCTTTTCTATTTTCCAAGCGATTTCCCCCAACAGAATTCACTCCCTCTTGGTCCCGACACGCACGGTCTCATTCCCATAGTATCAACTCCCAGGAGCGATATATTGATGTTCCTCACGCCCAAAAGCTCGAGACCATTTTCCCTTGGCCGACACTTCTATGTATTTTGAGTTTTTTTTTACTCGCCCTCCGCTCGCCTCCCGCGGCTGTAGGCTAAATGTCTAAATTGCCTTCTTTCAACTCAAAATCACTCATCTCCTTACATTACCAATACAATCCAATCAAAGGAGGATCTGTTTATAATTTCTCAATTATTGATTTAAATTTATTTTTATTTGTTGAACTTGAGCTACTCCTGAATCCCCTTCCATCCATCGAAATACCAATCAATTCGCTTTAATTGCACAGCGGGTGTATTAAAGGTACAATTTTTATAAATTAATTGACTCTAGAACATTTATGCTTAGAGACTCTGGAATATTTATTCGCTTCAAGCTGACGTATCTATTCCATTCGAGAAGGTAATATATTATTATTCTCTACTCTAATAAAAATTCTAATCTCTGCTGTAAAGTTGGATTGGAATGTTCGGAAATGTACGAGATTACAAACCAAATTACAATAAATAGACATTAAGCAGCTAATGAAGATAACTATTGCAGTACGAGTATCAATTTTTACATTTTCTGCCATCGTATATCGACTTTGTAGAAAGTTATACTTTTAGAATTATAAATTTCAGAAATATTAATTACATTTCATACAATCTAGTCTAACCAAGGCTAGTTATAGATACATAATGGGGCCACTTCCAAGTACAGTGTTTTTATCACTACGGCCTTGGACGAATTAGATCCGAAATTCTAATATGTGTATATGCAGTCAGTGCATTCGGATCTAAATTTGAAATGTAATTATATACTCGATTATTTTTTTAGTTTACCTATAGCATTATACATTTTATATAATAAGTATTACCAAATCACTTGCTTACATAAAGCAAATATAATGAACATAATGTAATACGCGTTTATATCAAATCTTTGACTTACTGACACAAGAATGATTATTTTTGTTATAACTATGGTTAAAATTTTTTTTACAAGACCACATATCAGTACTGAACCAATCTAAATACTAAATTAAATAAGTTGTTTTTCTCACAAGCTGTGTTCCAAAAATGTTACCGTTTGCACTAATCTTAAATAACATAATACAATAATATAACACAATAATAACATAATAATAAATATAATAATAATATAAAATATTAATTCATAAAATATTTTGTAATAAATAAAGCTCATTTATTCTTTAAACTTTTCGATATTGTATACTCGATCTTATCTACAATGTCAGAAGCTTGGAATTCTTTTAAGAATTCTAATTTAAATATAAATGGAAATTAAAAACTATTATTGAAATAAAAACTAAATTATATCACGTTATTATATAAACACTAATAGGCGAAAAGTAAATTCTTAATGAAAGAAGATCATTAAATCATCAAGAAATAATGAAAAGATCAAGAAAGAAATAAAAGTGAATCATCTCTATCGTATTTTCATAAATCGAACTTTTCTAAAATGCACATTGATTTTATGCATGAATAAAAAAACAAAATTAATTTAATCTACACTCAAATCTCGAGCTCATTGGCTACGTATATTTAAATTCTTTGCTTTTCTCTTCTCAATTAAATGTATTTTAAACAAATTTGTTAATAATGAGAGTACATCAAGTTTCAAAATGAATATATTACTGAAAAAAATTTGCTATTTTCGATAAATGAAACAAATATCATTGGAGACTATGAAAAATATAATTAACAGATTGTTACTTTGAGAAAAGATAATATAAACAATGGCAATTAAAGTATTCAACAAAATAACAAAATTCAAAAGAAAATATTTAATTTTAGAATTAACGTATTGAAAATTGTTTATTAAAAATATTGAGGAATTTCGATAAAACGCTAATAAACATTGATGCATTCGCATGTATAAAATTATCAAACCAATGTTAAATGTATTTATTGGTCGAATAAAAATTACAGAAATTGCATTAGCCAATGGATTTATAATCATACAATATTAAAAATTACTTTTAAAAAATTAGAACATTAAATATTCAATTTTAAATTAAAAAATTTTGAAAAGTTTTAGCGGTAAGCGTAATAGATTGTTGAATCAATTTAAATGATAAATTGACGTAAGTATTTTTATTGAAAAGATCGTTTATCTTCTGAACATATATATTTATCATTAATATTAATATCAAATTTACTTATAAATTTATATATATATATATATGATTAGTATTATTATAGAAATTAAAATTAATAAAATTATTGTACAAGTTTTAAAAACAATTCTAGTGTATAAACATTGAAACAAAATCAAATTAAAAATTTAATTTATAATTTTGTTATTATCAAATGGAAAATAATTGAATTACTTAACAATTAATAAAAATAGTAAAACACACCCAGTAATGAAAAATCTAATAATACTTTAAATAAAACATCGACTAATTATGGTCAAAATAGAGTAATTTATTAAACTTAAACAATGAAATGCTTTATTAATTTATGTATTTTCTTATATATTTTCTTCCACTTTTTATTATATTCTCATATTCTTAATTAATATTTAGCTTTGAATAATATTAATAGATGTACTATTAATTAAAGATAAAATTATCGTTTTACACACGATAATTTTGTAATAATTGAAAATCGAGAGTGATCAATTTATAATAAAAACAACGTCTTACAGATAAAGAGTAATAAGAAAATTTATAAATTCTTGAATATAAAAAATAGACAAAATATATTAAACGATAATAAATAATACATAATATATTTATAAAAATGAATCGACTTAATTAGAAATCTGTAAGCACTATATTCTATATTCAGTATTTCATTTTAGATTTATTTTAATAATCGGAATATTTTATATAAAATTTAGGTTTTTGTTTTTACCAACTAAATATATATGCGCTTGATATAATGCAAATTGATTTTTTAATTATTTTTTCTTAGAATCTCAATCGTAGAGATATCTATTTTAATTTGTATACATAAATATTTTCTAATGAAATTTAGTAAATATATTTATTTATAGTTAAGTTACGTATATATATTTATTTTTTATATCATCAAAACAGAAAACACGTAGAAAAACTGTGTAAAAGTACATAGTTATACATTTTTTTTAAACTTATTGAAAAGTCAAAGAAAACTGTAAAGAAACAAGAAAATATAAATGAATTTATAATCTTACCAATTACATAAATGGTCAGAAACAAAAATAAAAAAGAGATAAAAACATCTGAATTATTTCTCTTTTTCCAAAAGAAATTTTTAATATTATTTGATTGAATAAATTATTACAATCAGAAGCAAGTGATATTAACTCTATTAGATAATATAATATAATATTATACCAATATTGTATTAATATACATTATTTTAAACCATGAAGTAAAAGAAATTAATGATTTGCACAACAAAATTAATTTTCTTATTTGGAATACCAAATTAATTAGCGAAATTTCTAAATTAGCATTATATTCAGAAGCTAAAAATATATACGAACTTACTTTTTTCCGTTACCAATTACGCAAAGAATTTTTATATTTGTATTCGAGCAATAAGTAAATGTTTAACAGGTTTTAATACAAAATATAATATACAATTTTACTATGAGACTCAAATTAATATATATGAACGATTAAAATCTTTTCTTGCCTAATTATTGCAATGTACCAATGTAAGAAAATTTAGCAGAAATATTTTATGTTTGATGGAAAAAAATATACTTAATTATTTCCAAAAATTAACGATATTATTATTCATTATTAAATAATACCCAAAATGAATTATATTAATATTAAAAATGGCTTACATTATAAGTATATGAATAATTGCTACAGATCAATTTTTATTAAATAGATTACGCAATTACACGCCGTACATACCAAAATTAAATATCCTTCAAAAAATTAGGTAAACGAACGTAATGTAAAATAAATATACTTGTATTGTCAAAATTAAATAGGGAATTTAGTTTAAAATCTTTAAGTAGTTATAAATTATAATACGTGTCATAACTAACGGAACATCACTTTTGTAATAATATAATATAAAATTAACATATTGATTACAATTTTGTTGTAATAACATTATTATTCTTTAAAGTTTGTATACTTCATATAAAAGGAAAAAAGATAAAAATTAATTCAATAATAATAAACTAAACGTTTTCATACAGTAAAATAATATGCTGCCTGATATTTAGCCTTAAATACCAAAGTAAAAAGAGTAAAAGAAAGAGAAGAACAAAGTAAAGAAGTAGATAATGAAATTTTACTAAAAACAAATTCAATTTATGATCAAAATATCACTATTTTAATGATAAACTATATATTATTGTCCCGTTTTTTAACTGAACAGAAGATATATGATATACTTTTATGTGCTTCCTGATATATTCATCAAATTATATGAGTTCTGTATAGTATATTATTCTACATATTTACTTCATATTCCGTAATAACTCTAATTTACTAAGATTTAATGATTTTTGTCTCGTGATTAAAATTGTTTCGAAAAATCTCTATTTTCTTATGAATATTTAGAATCACGTGATTTACATTTATATAGTTTCTCGATAAGTAAAAAGCGATAGCTTTGCTTAACAAAATAAGGTATACTATTTTTTAATAACCACGATATAAAAATGACATAACTATTTGGATTTTTATAACATTGTATAGCGACAAAACTCGGCCTATATATATAAAACCTCCTTGATTATAAAATTCCGCAACTTTTGTACGATGAAGTATTTAAAATCTAAGTGTATCATTGACGTTATAATATATATATATATATATATATTATACAGCCTAACTCATAAAGTTACAATAAATTACAAATACTACATTTATTTTATTAATGAAACATTTAATAATAATATAATTCATAAATTTATTGTATTCTTCCGAATATTAAACGAATATTAATTAAAAATGTATAAAATAAAGATATAAGAAAGTATTAACGCAACTTAGAAGTTGAACGTGATTTTAGATTACCGGTATAATTTGTAATTAAAATAAATTGTTTTATCTATTTATCAACAATTAGCGGAGTTTAATCATTCTGATATTTACCCTTTCAGAATAATAAATTGTACCATAAACAGTAAAGCATTATTTTCTAAAGGAATAATGCACATTGTATATTCTAGATATTGTTGTTGTGCAATATTCAAATAATACGAGTGAATTCAGGTAAATTTTACAAAAATTATTTACATAATTTTATCGGAACAATGTCGACAATTGCCTTCGCTAAAAATTAAATTATTATCACTGAATTGCAACATCATCATCATCATCATAATCATGGAGCAACGTTTTTGTTGAATTGCTTGGAATTGGGGGCTACATGTCATCAAATTACAAGTACGCTTTTGTTTGTTTGTTTGTTTGTTTGTTTGTTTTTATCTAAAAAATAGATGCGATCGAAGCATATTAAATCAACAGTCAGTTCAAAGGAATGCTTTTGTTTTGAGTAATAATTATGAGAAGCAGGTTAGTATAATGATCCGAAACGTGGGAGGGGTTGGGCAAGGTCGTAAAGGACAATAAAGAAAATAAAGGACAATAAGTTCGTAAAGTCGAGGGAAGTCATTTTCTTTAGGAACATAACGAGCCCGGCTTAATCCTTATTACCCAGTAATACAAATTCTCTCTGCCAATGGTCAAGAAAGCAAACATCAAGTTGAGCTAGATAGGAACGTTATTCGAACTCATGGCAAGGAACATGTTTATCCAGAGCTAACAATCCGCATGTAAACATGCAGTAATGAGGATCGTGTGTGCAGCCTCGATCGTTTTCATTGGATTCCCTCCTGTACAGGGAGTAGGCGATTCTTGCGGCTCGCACGCTGTTACGCTCTTAAAGGGCGAAATTCAATATCTGACTGCTTGTTCGATATCTCGTTATTATAATGTTACACGACGGGGCGCCACACGAAGACTCGTTAGCCCCGTAAAAGATGCACGAGCCTCCTTTACTCTCCCCCTAAGTTTGTATTACGGCACAAAATCTTCTCTTCCGCACACATTATACGTGTCTGGAAAATCATCATGGGTAAATTTAAAACAGATTTATTTAGTCATGCCCCGCTTTATTGCCGCCATTAATGCATTCGAACTTTATTTACTGCGGGGCATTTGAGCGGCGCATTTATATAAATATTTCCAATTTTTTTTTCATTTGACGTTTGATTCTAATGATGACTCGAAAATTATATCTCGACCACTCGCAGTCTCTTTAGCATACATTTCTCACTAAAAGAAATACGCCACTATTATGATTATTATTGTTATTATTGTGTATTTGGGCGCATTTGTTGGTTTTGCAATGGAAGGTGTTATTGGGCTTTTGATTTGGGCTCAAATGAATATTTTTATATCGTACTAAAGAGAAGGTGAAGTTTTAACTCAAGAGATGCACTTTAATATATATGTATTATTACTGAGTGTATAATATAAATAAGGAATATAGAGAAGGAAATTGATTTTTTTAAAGGACAAAAGTTGTGCAAGCTTTCAACGCGTAATTATCTATTACGTTCACAAGAAGTTTTCGAAAGGGCTGCTTTGTCATTAGAAGGCAAGTTTTCTTGAATTATTGCCCAATTTTATCTTTAATTTCTAAGAGAAGTATTTTGAATGTAGAATAACGCCAAGGTTACGTTTCGTATAATAAATCAATTTCCTTCGGTTTCACAGTGTGAGAAAAAAAAAAGCCAACTGAGCAGCTAATCGGTAAGCGCTTTAATGATACAGCTGTATTTTAACTAAGATTAATAAAATAATAGCGTTTAAGAGGCGAGAGCATGCGAAAATTTGATAATATCGAAGTGAATGTAACATAAATGAAGCCGTTGCGTTAAAATTGCGCAAGAAGAAAAAAGGCGCGTGGGTCCACATCACAACTTAATCAAAGACCATTATGCGTAACAAGAGCGGATGAAACTTGTTTTCTTTTGATTCTCGCCGGGATTTTTTCCAAAGAAGCCTCAGCGTTAATTTGCTAACTTGGTTAGCTCTGCGCGCACTTATGAAGCCGAGGTTGCTGGAGAATGCCAGAGGCGGGACTTGACCTGGGAAATCGGTTAATTTAATTAGCTGCTATTCCAATTCAATACTTTTGGATGTTTGCCCTCATTTTCTCTCTCTCTCTCTCTCTCCCCCTCTCTCTCTCTCTAATAACTCAACTATTCCGACTCGCTGAAATAATTTTCATATTCGATACTTTAGACGACTTTGTTTTGTTTGATTCTGTCGGTAAAGGATTGAGCAATTTTTATTGCCTTTTTTCGTGTGTGGTGCTGTTGAAAAACTAAGAAAAAGACAAATATGACGATAATTAACAGCTAGACTAACGTATGTCACACTAATCACAACATGCATAAATTGACTTTGAAGCGTAAATCTGCCCATTCCTCTCCCATTCCCCTTTACTATTTCTTATTCCAATTCTTTTGACAATAATCAAAGTAAAATTCATCGTCAATCTACACCTATTGACATCTGAAAACCGCACTACGAACTGGCTACGTACAGTTGTATTAATAATATCCTATAAATATACAGATAACCGTTAATTAACGAAGAGTTTTATTAAAATGAAAAAATAAGAGAGAGAGAGAGAGAGAGAGAGCAATTAAATGCATTTTTCACTGGATTTTCATTCTAATTTTAGTATGATTTATTAAAATACACTCCAATTAATTATATACATTTTGATTGGTCATTCGGCTATTCGTAGCTAATCTAGTTTGCAGTATAATGAGTGGCAATAAATTAAAATAAACAAAATTATGCATCAGCGGAGAATGCTGACGGGCAGCAGCAGCAGCAGCAGCAGCAGCAGCGCATTTATTCGTCAAATAGTTGGCAAGTGCGAATGCAAGGGCGAAGGAAGAAATACTTTATACCGTGCATTGTTGTTTTTTGTCGTTATTGTACTAATTAAAGCCGCTTGAGAAAGAAGGCAAGAGGGCGATTGTACGAAAAGCCGACGTATTTATAATTCTATGGAAACTGCCTCACAAAAGAATATCATTCGTTGCATGCGCGAGGCAGCTATTCAGATTAGGTTAGTTTGCCAGCTAATGATAATATTTTTGGCATTTTCTTCACAAGAGATAGTTGTATTCGAGGAACTAGAAGCCACAATCACGAGAGCCAAATGCAGAAATATATCTCAATTTGAAAGTAGAGCTGTCGGCGTGTACAAGTCTCGCGAACAAATAGCTTCAAGCCCTCGGTAGTCCAATAATCACTCGCACGTGCAAATAAATTTCCAAAGAAGACTAATTTATTAATGAAAAGAAAGAGGCGTGGCAGTGAGTGGCAAAGAGTGGAATCGGCCTGGGACGAATGAACAAGTCCGTATCCGATGAGCAGCAGTCAGCGTTGATTATTGACCAAGTAGTAGTAGTGGTAGTAGTGGCAAATGGGACGGAGCACCACGCAGGCCGAAATCGCAAATTTCGCAAGTTCAGCTCGCCAGTTGGAGGTTAAGTTCGACTGAACTAGAGGCCGTTGGGGTCGACGATCGTTAACTTGCGCGAGTTGACGCAAAAAGCCTAGAAAAATCGAGCTCCCATTGGCGGGGGAAGGTGCTCGAGATAAGCGTCCTAGAGCAAGTCGCGCACGAGCCTCGTGCCGCTTCACCGTTGCCGTCGCTTTATACAAGAGTGTATTCGTTATTTATTTGAGCGCGGCCAGCCAGGTCGATCCCCGGCCCGTAGCCATGACTGGCTAGTGGGGGTAAATAGCGTGGTGTGTATGAGCGCGGGGCCGCGCCTCTGTGTTGCCATGATCGCGCGAGTCTTTGTCGGTCTCGCGTTAACCGTGTGATTCATGGTATTCCCCGGGTTTTTGCTGGCGGTAGGCAGAAAAAATTCGGAAAGCCGATCGATGCGCTCGATAGCCGGATCTAGGAGCGAATTCCGTAACGAGCGAGCGTCCCCGCTCGATCGTCTAATTAAAGGAAGTGACGCGCGCAAACTTCATGTCTACGTAACATTAATGCAGGACAAAGATGGCCGTCTAGTGCGGCACACGCAAGGCCGCGGCGGGTAGGAGGGAAAGATGTCACGTCCAACGCACTAATGACTTTGGAATCGATTAGGGCACCGCTAGACTGTTGCTCCTCCTTCCCGCGTCTGCACATGCGCCAAACTCTAAGGATACGTGTGTCGCGCTGCTACGTCCGACCCGATCTAAAGTGTCCACTTCTCGAGTGTCCGCATTCTCGCCTTGACTCGTGTCGCTAACATCTCTTCTCCTTCATCCCCGGCCCCTCATTCAACAAACAGCCGGGATCTTGGACGAGAGAGAGAGAGAGAGGCATCAGTCTCCTGAAGAGCCGCGCCCTAAAATCAATCGCTCAAGCGATCCGCGGCGAATAATTCTCAATTAGCTGTAAATCGCAGCCGGCTAAGTCGGATTTATGTCTCGCAGGGAGCGGTAGGAAGGAGGAAGAAAAGCACAGAACCTCGCTGAGATTTATATTTGAGCGGGCGCCCGTGAGATTTATATTCGCGATTTGTCACTGTTTCTTGACCCGATAGCGCTTTCATCGAGCGCGACACTCGAAAGGCAAGGAGCCTTTATTGCTCCCCCCCCCCCCCCCCTCCCCAAGAACTCCCCACCGAATCCTTGCTAAATTCATTACAACACCACCGCGTCCTTTGTTTTCCATTTCCAAGCAGCGATGCTCCCGCACAACACGACGAGATTAACCGTTCAAGTTATTGCGCTCCTTTATTTGATATTATTAAGCTGAGGAGAGGCCGTCACGGGCAGCAGCTCTTTTCCTCTCCTCCCGAAGAGCGATGGAGACGCGAGTGAAAGGAAACGAGCACGATTAAGCGCAGCCGATCGCCCCGGCGAACATCTGTCGAGAATAAAAGTTTTACGATTCACGAATTTCTATATAGATTTTTATTCGGCTTTGCCGATTATATATGATAATTACACGAAATATAGTGCAGCAATTAAGAAATTTTACCATACCGTCCATAAATAATCTCGCTCGGCCTTATTTTTAATATTTAATTGGGCAAGAAAACGTAGGAATATCGCCCGCATTATTCGTGTCCTTCCTAGTCTCCGTATAAATAATTACGCTCGCCGATCTATATGCCGTGATAAGATATTGAAGCATTATCTCGACTGATCTCTCCGTACATTTTAAATACACCTTTAAATGCGTGGATAATCAAAGTGAATGCAGCACACAAGCCCGTGCATGTGTGACGTGCTGGTTAAATGCATAACAATAATAACAGTATTTATCTTCTTGTTCCTTCTTGCTTGGGCGCTATTACGAAAGCGTGATCCTCGCGCCCTCTCCTCTCCATTGTATATAAATGAAACTGTAGTCGCTTTTCGGGCGAGTTTTTTAAACTCTATTGTCGGAACATTCTCGCAAACGAGTTCTCAGCTTCTTGAGAACATTCAAAAGTGTCCTTGCATCCGACGTGTATTACAAACACCCCTCCATTCTTATAATGAAATTTATAAATAATGCTGTGTACTTAATAAATTTGCATGAACTGTTAAGTATTGGGAGCGAACGGGAGGCGAAAGGGAGGGAAAAAGGTAAAAGAAGTGTCGGTCTGGAAACGCTGTAATTTTTAAGTAATAAGACAGCTTTTATAGGACCGCGCGGCATCCGAGGACGAAGCGGCTCGAATGGGGGAAGGGGACGAAGGAGCGGAGAAAGATAAAAGTTGAAAATGCGTAAGACCAGTAGCATTTGCCTCAACTCAAAATCGATAGTTTTGTTTGGAAAGTAGAAGGCCACTTAACCGCCAGAGCTTCCGAGGTCCTATAATACGGCTCGATATACATACTTCTTTATTTTTTTTTTTTTTTTTTTTTCACCGCACTCTCTCATCCCACAACAACTCCACCATCTTTCCCGCGCGACTTTTCCAAGAATCTAAGTCCCAAGTGAGGCGCGAGAGGACGCTTGGCGCGCGAGAAAAGGCAATTTGGGAATGTCTCAATTAGCGCTGCTCATCTCTGAAATATTTCGTGCTCTGTTATTCGGCTGGAAATCCTTCCTAAGAACGCCGAGACCCAGCATTCGTTGTAAAATACTTCCCGACCGCTCTATTGGCCGACGGACACCTTCCCAACCAAATAAAAGAAAAAAAAATTGCACCTCTCGATTGCGTCCTTTGCTCCCTTTGACGCGCCACTCTCTTAATGCGGGTAACACATCCTCCGCACATTGCTTCTTTTACAGCGACCATTTCCCTTCCACTTATGATTTACGGTTGCTTTCGTATTCTATAAATACGAGATCTTTGCCCTATATAGATTTAATCTCATAAACGTTAATAAGCCGGATAATGCACATGACAATTGAAAATAAATGTCTCTTTAACATTAGTTGGAATTGAATTGTTTATTGTATGAGGAATAACACGTTGCATTATAAAAATATTTTACCTACTCCATTGTGACGCGACAGTTCAACCTGAACAATAAATTTTAATAATTGAAGCTATCTAAACTTATATATACACACGACGAGTTGCACAGAATTTTTAAGTATTTAATAAATTTGGATTCAGACATCAGAATGAGCGTATTATTACGTTACTCTCAAATTTATTCCCATAGATGGATCATACAGCATTGTTTGTCAATAGAATATTTATAAAAGTCATAATAGCTGCCAATTTAATTAATTGTAATACCATTGATTACAGTTGGATGAAAATTTGATGCCTATAAACTTACGTGGATAAACCACCAGCTTGAGACAATTGTTAATATTAATCTCCGTAATAAAGCAAAGTGCACAGAATGTAAATAAAATTTTTATAGCTTTGGCATTTAGAATAGTAAATTAATTGTATGTTTTAATTGTCTTCGTAGTTACCTATCTCAAGAGGAGAAAAAATTGTTTGTGAAATTGAAGTACTCGTCGCAAAATGCACACGGTTGCTCCTGTGTCTCTGCATATTAATCTTAATTTAAAATACGCGCACAAGGATAATTGCTGTAGAGCTGCATTGACAAGGATCGTACAGCAAGCGTCCTACGGCAACCTAAATTAATCTCGTAACTAACAAAGCAGCAAAATATTTCGATGATATTTCACGTATTGTTATGGAAAATAATAGCTCTTTACATTGGGACAATCAATTTCAGTGTTATAATTATCGAATTTATAATGCGCTTATAATACATGTAATTTGAGAGATGCGTCCTTTGGCAGGATCCCCTAGCTCGTTAGCAGGAATTATATTTTTGGAACAATATTTTTATGCAATATAATAGGACTAATTATGCAAATACGCGAATAAAATAGCTCTAAGCTATAACGGAGGGGGGGGGGGAATATATATATATATATATATATATAAATTCAGCATTATAGTAAACATTAATGAGCATACAGAGAGATGAGATTATTTTTTTTGTGAAGAAGTATATTTAATTCCGAAGCGAAATTACCATGTTTTCAAGTTAGTAAATCAGTTATTGGTAATTTCTCTTATGAAATTCTGCGCGGAGCATCGTACAAAAGGAAAGATGAAAGAACGGAGGAGAGGAAGATGAAATAAAAGAGTGGATAGAATGAGCACGGGAGGAAGAGGCGAAGAGTAGTGCTGCGCCGCAAGAGCAGAATAATGCAAAGGGTCAAAGTATAAAGAAGTATAAAATAATCGGAAGTAAATTGCAAGTACGTGAGGCTACCGTACTGTGCGCAGCAATGACTCGACAGAAGTCAATTGTCCAAGTTGATTTCTATGTTGCTGCAACGCGACGTGGCAGGGAGAGGGGATGTAACCTAATTTGAATCTCAGGAGCTGTAATTCATAATGGAACACGTATCGACGAATAATATTGCGAGCAATTCGCCTTCGATATCATTTGTGATTTTCGCGCGACCGCATGAGCGAGGAATGGGAAATTGGTGGGAGGAAAGGAAGAAAAAATTAAGAAAAGGGGTGGGAGCGCACGAGGTGCGGGTGCCGCAAAAGGCGAAGGACAAGGGGCGTGGGAGGGGCGGGGGGTGGATAGAGGGGATGGGGTATGGGGTAGGGGGTAGGGGGTAGGGGGGGGGGGTTGATGGTGGCCGGAACTCTAAAGGAAGAATGAATAGCCGCATGTGAACCAAATAGGCTTTGTATTTTGCCGCGTGTTCCCATAAAAACAAAATTATCCCTAAACTTTCGGCACCTCGCCCTCTTAATATCGAGTCTACAAAGTTTTTTGTTGAAAATTAATTTAGCGCCACGCACATTGTTTATTATCTATTTCTCGGGTCGTGGGCTGAAGCTTTTCGCTGCGCGCATTCGTATTGAAAACATTGGATATTAGTAATGAGGGGAGCTTAGAGTCGTGAGCTCGCATTACGTTTCGGTTATTAAAAGTGCTCGGCCACGGTATTCGTAAACAAGCCGGGGGGAAACACTTTTCCCGACGGTCGGGCTTCCGTCGGAAGTCCTCTCTCAATCTCTTATCGCACGCATCCGAGTCAAAGTAAAAAAAAAAAAAAAAAGGAAGAATGGCAGCTGTACCTGGGCCGAGACCTGAGACTGTCGTGGTTCATCGAGCGATCGGCCGACTTGTAAAACAATAATTGAAGCAAGGAGCGACAATTAATTTCGGAATTTCTGGGAATTGCCGGAGAAAAAGCGTTTCCTCGGCGGCGGCGGTGGCGGAGGCGGCGGCGGCGGCGGTGGCGGCGGCGATGTGAAAAAGTGCCGTGTTGTAAAACAATTTGTAGAACCCATCGTAAACAATGGTCGATCACGCGGGCCTCGCAGATATTTCAGGGATATTTCTCTTTACTTAGGTCTTCCCTCTCACCGGGGGCATAACCGTACTTCTCGTTTCTTTGCTTTCCTTTATGCGTTCCCTCGCCTCTATTAGCCATTATCGTCGAGAGAGACCTTTAATTTTATGATCATCATTAGGTGATTCACTGAGATTTTTAATCTGACCGCTCGCCATTGCATACTGACGGACTCTTGTTTACGGGAAATAGACCTCCTCTCGTCCCTCTCGAACCTCCGCTCGCCGTATAAGAAAATTGGACTAGAACAGTTTCCCAATCGCCGGCTGCTTTTCAAGGACAACTACTGTCGGCCGCCCTTAAAGCCAAATAGTAACAATAAAAAAATGTTTCGCACTCTCATTTTTCCTCCCGAGCCTCCGACTCGTTAAATCATTAAAACTATATAGTTATAAATGCAAATGCGCGAGGTGGTGGGAGATCGTTTATACCTCCACTCTTACCAACCACGCACGCACGCGCGCACGCACGCACGCACGCACGCACACGCACACACGTACCTCGAATCTTTGAAAAATACGTAGGCAATGTACTTTAGCTTATCCATCTGCGTTCGGCTCTCGAAACTTCCTCATTGCATTGACAATTATTAGAAAATTCATCACCTTTCTATTTATTGCTACCTCTAAATTGTGGAAAATAATTATTCTATTCCTCGTTACTCGTCAAACTATCCACGTACATTTACCAAGAAAATAATCACTCAAAGTCTAAAAATTGAAATTGAAATTTCGTTAAAACATTTTTTAAAAATTTTTTTTTATCTATTTACAAGAGGTTCTCAATGGCTACGCGAATGCTTACAAAGCGACTCTCATACTTATTAGACAACCTCTGTCATACGAAGCGGACTAGTAGTCTTCTGTCAAACCTTTCTGTAAAAAAAATTTGACAAAAATTCAGGTATTCGGGTCAGAAAAATTATATAACCATAACTAAATATTTACATCAATGTAAATCTACCTCCTGAGTATGACATTTAGCATTATGTATACCGTAATAGTTTTGTATACAAATTGCCCATCAATTCGACAATGCCAAAAAGTAACATTTACCTTCAAATATATTATAAATTGCAGTTGAAAATTTCAGACTAAAGACGCATCAAAAGTTGTAGGAATCGCTCGAATATGTAACCGCATACGATCATAAAATTGACAAGATTCATTATTCGGTCGATAATGCAACAAAGTATCGCTTAAACAATTACGGACGGGACTAATTACTGGGAAAAAACTACGTTCTCAATGTACATCTGATTAAACAATTCCAACATACATTATAAACAATCTCCTCCGGAATCGCTTCTATATTGCACTTGGATTATATTATAACCTCTCGAGCGAATAAACGGACAGATAGAATAAGCCGAGTATTTGTCGGGCAAATGGTGACTGGGATTTAGAGTTTGTAATTTTGATTGGAAGGAAGAGATGAAAATTGACAGAAACGAAAACTCAACTGTGCGGGCCATTAGTTAAGAGCATCGCCAAGACATACGTTACCTTGACTGTGCTCGCCGGCGTCGAAGGTTTTGCTCGTCATCTGGAAAAGAGCATCAAGTGGACTACCTTGGCCAGGGGTCCTTTTGCCGTTGTGGCCCGCTTGGGAGCCGTGGTGCTGCGAGCCCTTTCTTTTGAATTGATGCTGCTGTTGCTGTTGCTGATGGTGGTGGTGATGATGATGATGATGATGTTGCTGCTGCTGCTGCTGCTGCTGCTGCTGCTGGTGGTGGTGCTGCTGCTGCTGTTGCTGTTGCTGCTGGTGCTGCTGAAGCCCCGGATGTCCGAGTGCCGAGTGCAGTCCGGGGTGCACACCGTGGTGATGCACGAGGGGATCTGGGCTACCGGAGTCCGAGACGGAACTTCGACTCGAGGAGGACGAGCTACTGAGCGGTGGCTCGCTAACGGAGCCGGAAATGGAAGCCAGGGACATGCCAATAAGGGAAAGATCCCTGGCACCCGAATGGTGCAAGTGCTGCTGCTGATGCGCGTGCCGTTGGTGCTGCTGCTGTTGGTGCTGATGCTGCTGCTGGTGCTGCTGCTGGTGCTGCTGCTGCTGTTGTTGTTGTTGTTGCTGCTGGTGCTGCTGGTGGTGCTGCTGCTGTTGCTGTGATTGCTGGTGATGGTGTTGGTGGTGATGATGATGATGGTGGTGGTGGTGAAGGTCCTGCTGGTGCACGGTCTGGTGGTGATGCCCGATGCTCTCCGTCGTGTCCCAGGGCCGCACGATCTTTGCCTTCGGTCTGTGCGAGAGTATGTCGAGGATACTAAAGGACTTGACGCCTCGTTCGCAGGCCTCACGCTCGCGACTCTCCTCCTCGTCCTCCGATTGCGGCTGCTGTACTTGCACCATCTTCAACCTTTTGAGCGGCTTAAAATAGTCGTCCGGACCATTGGTCGCTATTCGGGCTCGTCGCGTAGCCGATGCCGCGACATCCTCCTGCACCACCTCCTCATCCTCATCTTCGACTACACGCAGCGAGGTAAGTTCGTGCGTGAACGCTGAC
>JAPYYT010000723.1:0-39723 GCA_030522565.1 Ceratosolen corneri | reverse complement strand
CCCCCTTCCCCCCCACACGGACCCCGCTGCTCGGCCAATAACCGTTCCGCGCAATCATTCCGCGAGACTCTGCAATTGCGAGCTTTAAAAGCCGGATATGTCGGCGCGCGTGCGGCAGAGTGGGGCAATTTTCCGCCCCTCTGAGAAAAACAAACGAGAAAAAGGTTGGGGAAAAGTCTGAGCCGCGCCATACGTACACCCCACGCGCGCCTGATATTTATACTCGGCGCACGTAAATCTATTCGCGGACGAATCGCGGGAAGCGCACGCACACTTCCCGGAGGCGTGTTCCACCTTTTTCCGGGAGCATAGTCTGCTAAGAGCCGCGATGCCCACTTATTTACTCCGAGAGCCGATCGGCTTTTCACTTTTTCTTTTCGCCATTCGACGGCGCGAGAAGGAGGAGGGGGCGGAGGCGGCGACGGCAGCCGCAGCGAGCTTTCGCTGGGCGACGGTGCGCGCACACGCACGCACACGCGTCCGCTTCGTACGGGATGCAAAAAAAGGGGCGATCAAGGTAATACCGATTCTTCTTTTATCTCGCGTTCGAGTGAGATTGACGCGCCACTCAATCGCTCCTCGACTTCTTGCCCCGTGCATTCACTCGGGATCCCGCTCCAGGCCGCCAAGATATGCCTCTACTAAGTAATTATACATTTCTATTAGCCAACAGACGCGTTTCAATGCATACGAGTAATTTATATGAGCGACTCCCTTATGCGTGGATATTCGCCTTGGAAAAGACGAAGCAGGGGGGTGCGATTGGAAAGATGTCGAGGTCGGGAGATTTGGTTCAAGGCTTTGAAAAAGGCTCTGTCGGGGATAGATCCCTTGAGACCGACTAATAGCTCATACTTGCACTGATTAAGCCGGAATTTTCAATTTTCGTATAATAATGCTATTATTATTTGCGCTCTCTCGATACTATCGCCAAGACTTTTGTCTTAATTACGACGTCAATTCAAATTCAACGTCAGCAGATATCGCGAGCTGCTGACATTCTTACGATTCCCCCTCTCCCCACCCCGTCCGTCGACGCCATTTCCCCCATCTCCTTAATAAGCGGCGGTCGTCTCTCATTCTCACTCCCTCTCCCTCTCTCTCTCTCTCTCTCTCCGTCTCTTCGTCTCTCTCTCCCTCTCTCCCTCTCTCCCTCTCCCTCTCCCTCTCTCTCAATGTTTGAATAATCATTTGCGCATTTAACAAAGCCTCGTCAAAAAATGAGATACTCGATCAATATTTTTCTCGAATTTTAGCACTTTGTTTGTAAAAGACGAAGAAAAAAAAATACACGATATATTGTTGGCGAAGTCAAGGTCAGGGTCGGACAGCCGTCTCGACTTATATACACTGCATCACTATATAAATAAACGTGATCATCGCTTTTTAATGTAATGCAGCGTGTAAAGAAGACGAGCCAAGGAGATAAAGTTTCAATGCCTGAGAAGTGTGAATTAATAATTAAAAGTTATCTAGGTCCCCTCGAGCTCGCCACCGAGTCTCTCGCCTGACCTCCGGTCCTTCCACCCAGTTCAGCTTTCCCAAAGCAGCCGCGCCGTACAAGAGAGCACAGTATCTTATAAACGCCACGACACGATTACATAAAGCAACTGTGATGCAATTCATATTTCCCGTGACTTCGTAAAAATGGGAATGCGGGAGTCGCAGGCTGGGGAGCCGAGGGACTCGATCCGCGTTAAACCCAACAGCCGCCAATGGCTAGGATCGCCGCGTAGGATCGCCGAGCGAAAGGAAAGCTGGGCCGACTTAACGAATAGGCCGGTCTTGACGGGGCAGGCCCCCGACCCCGAGGATGTTGCCCGGACCCTTGTCGTGGCGGGGCCTTCTAGGAAGTGGCCGCGGTTGGAGAAAGCAAGCGATCGAGCGAGCGCCAGTGGCTCGACATGTGCGCCTGCGTGCTCGTCGTCGCTCGGCGAGATGAGCGAGCGAGCGGCCGATTTTCCTCGCTTTGTAACGCGCGAAACGACGCGATTACGCTCCTAATGCGAAAACCTATTGGGAATGGCCGTTGTGGCGGATCGTCGATGTGAAAAGCGAAGACCAAAAGTTCTCGGGCGGCTGCTCGCGGTTGTTCGGATCATAACCGACTCTTAATGAGCCTCGCTGAATACGAGCGTAAAAGAAGTCTAATTGTGATTATAGCTTGTGATTGTGTGTCGGCACTCGTCACTCGGCTGTAAAAGTATCGGGATCGGTTGCTGATTTTATGCAGTAATTTTATCATCCATTACGCGCTCGAGTTTATCGTACGAAGAGATGAGCGAATTTACATGGATTCCAATGAAAGTGAAAACGTATCGAGCTTCAGCGGGTAATATTCTAAAAATAAAAAGTTAATGCACTGCTTATGAGCATGTGTCGGGAGCATATTCATTGCCATTAGATTAACCGTGCTTTTTCGGTGTACATTTTTACAATTGTGCGGACGCCATTAATTGAAAAATATGAAGATATTCCAAAGTGTTTTTTGCGTGTAATGGCACGAGCGAGACTTGATTTTCTTACGCGTAACTTTTCAATAACAAACTCCGAGTCTTTATACTGATTCATCGAATTGCATTATTAATATCAAAATATTGGCGACAAACACTAAAGATATAATTCATCTGCTTTATGCCGTTATTCGTACAATATATCAGCATTACGTAATCTTTAATAATCATAAAATGCACATCAACTTACAAAGCTGCTTTATAATTAAAAAAAGACCCTCTATTCATTATTATAACATTGTAGAAAAATTATTTCTAAATCGTGGATACACAGCATGAATGACTCGCTAGTTATTGATCGACGCAATTGTGTAATTAACATTATCGTAATCATTTGTAATTGTATTTTTTTGGTAGAGGTATTATAATTTATTTGTACATTAGCATTCGATCGTCATTTGTAATATAATAGTTGATCTTAATACACTAATGTTTTTCGTTACAAGTACATTTTACCATGTGTTTTTCAAATGACGTACGATCCCACGTATTTCCTACCAACACTTTCCTAATCTTTAGATATTCCGAAGTCTAAAGAATATTTCAATGTGAAACGTATTTCACTATGAAAAATATAATTAAAACAACTAAAGACAATTGATAGTAGCATAACATATATACAATTGCCATTAAGATTGTTGGTACGATTTTTAAAAACAATTACACTTACGTCCGGTTCTACTTGAATTTGTTATTTTCCGTGATAGATATAGCTAGAGCTATCTTCTTTACCAAATTACAAAACTTTTTTCCAATATTTATATACAATTTTCATCCGAAAAATTATCATATTCTATTATCTATATAAATACATTAATTACTGCCATTACTCATTGTAATAATCAGCTCATTTGCATGGAAATTCCACCGAAATTGCTTAGGGCATTTGTATATTAAACAAAATAAATAATTGTAAATAAAGCCTTTTCCAATTATTTTTGATAATCCTTAGATTATTGAAAGAAACCGTTTCAAGACTAATATTAATAAGCCATTTAACTCGAAGTTACAATTCCATTGAATAATCGAAATCCAAATAATTTTGCAGAAAATTAGCAAACAAATAGGTACACCAATTATACATATGGAAAAAGCCACTTTACGGAAAGTTTTCTTTAAAGTTTCCGGTTGCAAAATCCGTACAACTTCGTAAACGTGTAACACGAATTGATATATCGTTGAAGTTTTACAAACAATCTTGCAAAAATTGTAGAGATAGAGAATTGAATAAGAATTGAATAAAATAGTACGCTTTTCAAAAGTGAAATATTTGATTTTTATGGTATATTTAATGATATTAAATAGATCATTTGTATGTTCTTTTAGCGTTCTATAGAGCTTCAACACAAACAAATTTATTCTAATGGGATAATTGTATTATCGTCGCTTAAAAACCTTTTCCTTTTATTGTCGATTCATGTATTATACTAATCCAACATAAACATGTCGCCATTGATAAGTTTAATATACAATGCTATTTAATGTAAAATTCTTTTAATCTTTAATCATAAAATTGAATTATTTTTCATTAATAGAATTTAGATTAAATACTATCTAATAATTGGCATTTTATAATGTACATAAATGTAACAATTCTACGGAAATTTTAAAATCGTAATGTTTTTATCGTAAAGAATTTTTTTATTCAGCTGCGTCTGTGGCTTTAAGGTTATTGTTGGATACATAATCAGTAATAAGTACTTTTATAGATATTGATACTTGGAGGAAGTTTTTTAATAAGATATTTGAGCTTGGCCAGTATCATTAAAAGTTTCATTAATACATATTGCACATAAAATTATTATTTTATTTATACTACTGACCCTCGTCGGAGAAATATTTAAAATATAAGAATTTATGAAAGGAGGAGATGAATTCAATTTTTAGACGTACAGTAACAGAAGCTTATACAAATACAATAAATATCAAATATAAAATCGATACAAGTCAATATATAAATTTTGTGCTAATTTTAAACAAACAAAAAATGGATAAAATTCTTTAATTTAAAATTTTTTTTTAAATTTTAACATTTAAAGAAACTTGTATCATTTTATGTGTATTATATTCGAAATATTTTCATTTTTTATAGCTGTTATAGAATGTATAAATTTAGAAAACAATTTTGTTAGTATGACAAATTTAATATCAAAATGTAATCAATTAATTAGAGATATATTTAATACCATTTTTATACATTTTATGAAATATATATATATATCGTTCTATGTATGTCTATGAGCAGTTTATACTGATTATAATTTATGTTCGATTGTATGGAAATGAATATTTGTAAACACCCATATAAGTAATGACATTTAATATTAGTATTAATTTTTCAAGTATAATAATACGATGTAGAAAATGAATTTTTTATTTATATATAATAAAAATTCAATTATAATATTCATTTCCAACACAATATAGTATTTGATAAACCAGATATTTGTAAATTTGAGTTTGACCACATCAATAATTCCTATATTAGCAATGACTGATAATAAAAAGTTATAATCTTTAATATAGAATGGTAATGGAAAGAACTTTGAAATGAAAAAATTAATGTTATTAGCGAACTTTATATGAATATATATAAAGCATGAATGTATATAAATACTTTCGTATAATTAGTAATTCTTTGAAAAACCTCATGTATAATAAACTATACTTCATATGCATTAATCTAACTTTATATTTTCTGAATAAATGCATTTTTTAGAAACGTTAGATTTTGACAAATAAATGGAAATTTGTATAAAGCATAATAATACTTATATTGGTATAAGATGTAATATAAATATATTTATTATTAATTTCTTTATAAATTCCATCATATTACTTATGCTAAATGTTTGTGCTTGAATAAAAGCAATTTGATTTTATTACATGGATACTCTATACGAAATACTGCATTAATTTAACATTAAAGTTTTGTTATAAATTTAAACTATGAAATAAAATCGTATTTTTGTGTGATAATAAGTATATTAACCTGTAAGTTACAATAAAATTTTGTACGTTATATTTGGAAAATAATATAAACCACTATTCGTACAGATCTAATTGTACGACAGATTTGTATTTATTTAAAAAAAAATTATGATTTAATCAAATGAATATGTAACAAATTCTGTATACATAATATTAGTGCACAAAATGTTAAAGAAAATGCTATAAATTTAACAATTCATCTGAATTCATTTGAATAATTACTAATTCTTCATACTTTTCGTATATTAAACTTGCATTCACTGAATAATCCCTTTGCATATAAGTACATTGTAATAAGTATACTTTGTCTGTTAAATAATGTTAGCTTTGTAAATCATTTTATATCTTAAACAACATTAATATTCTATGAAAACTTTTCATTTATTGATATTTTTCCTCTGTAGCTTTTATCAAATTTTGTCTTATTTTATGAATTTTTTTCATTCAATGAATGAATCAAATGTATTAGTTTTCGTACGAAATGTAAATGAACTTAAAAATTGATATAAGCATGTAAAATTAAAATTTAAAGACAAGCACGTAGATAAGGATTTCATGATACTTGAACGAAATTTCAGAGTTTGACGGGTAAATAAAGACTAATATTGTTAAATAAGAGCTAATTAATTTTATTTTAATGTTATATATATGCATAAGTATATGTATATGTATAAGTATATGTATATGTATATGTATAAGTATATGTATATGCATAAGTATATGTATATGTATAAGTATATGTATATGCATAAGTATATGTATATGTATAAGTATATGTATATGTATAAGTATATGCATAAGTATATATATATATATAATGTTATAATGGTAATTATTGTATGTAAAACAAGTATAATTATGTAAGATTTTACATATAAGCTTATTAACAGAGTTATATAACTGTGCATCCAAGTATGTTTAACAAGTTAACGATAAAGTTTTACTACTATATTTTTGTCCGTTTCCTAATACTTATAATCTTAGTAAAATGTAATTGGAAAGCATTATCTGACACGAATAATAAATAGTATTTATTATTCAATTTCTATCCATGTTGTATTTAATATTGACCTAAATCATGTGATATAATACATTTACTACGTACGATGCAGAGAATTGAGACAGAATTGATATTTGAATTTATTTAAAAAACCATTCGAATAAAAGAAGCATTAGATTATTCGTTTGCTTATTATAATGTTCGTATAATAATCAGATAAATTAATTGCTATACGTACAATTTATAATATAAATTGTTGATACAAAATCTTCAATCGCAATAATGCAATTATTGCAGCAAAGAATTTTTATATAATAAATGATTATTTTTTATGTACCCTAAAACTTTATATTGCAGTAGTAATACTGTAATAGTAATATATATTTTTCAAATAAAACAAGCTAATCCGGACATAAAAAATAACTTTTCCGTTCGTTGATTGGCATCCGTGACATGATGGTGGTATTGGTCATTTAAGGTAACGTAACGATTACTTCTTTTATAATAAAAAAAAATTATAACTTTTGCCCAAGACGACGAAAGTATTATCTTTATTAGCGTAGGTCGGTAAAGTAAAGTTCTTCCATGAACCGACTGAAGTTGATGATAAACCGCGAAAACTGACCGTAAATCGCCTCGATAAGTAGAGTATGACCTCTCTGCGGATGCCATACTTTTGTCTCCCTCCTTTCACTCTCTAATGGATACAATTCACTTGTGTACTGGCACAGAGCCCCTCACCCCGTCACCCGCTCCATGCCGTCAAACCTGCGTTTATTCGCACACTGCCTCCCTCTCTCTGTCTCTCCTTGTCGTGGAGAGGCCTTAGATGGGGACAGACTCAACCACTATTGCGAAAGAGGCATTGCTGTGCGTGCCTACGTGTTTGCGTGCGTGCGTGCGTGCGTTCGCGCGCGCGCGCGTTTGCCGCTTTGATCGCCTATTGGGAGGGTTGACCGTCACAGAGCTGGCTACGTCGGTCAGCGCCGCGGTAATCGCGCGTACGTCGCTCGTGTTATTGTCCGGTCAGTGCGCCGCACTCCCTTCTCGAATCTTGATTACTTTATCGTTACGAGCCGGCAATGGTAAATTTGTGTTTCACGGGTAGAGTGCTGCGGTACCGAAGAATTCTACCGAGCAGATCGACGCAGCGCAGTCGCTCGTGTTGTTGAACATCACCGAGTTGGAATGCGTTCGAGCTGACGCACGGGACTTTGGACGGTGTACGCCGATGTTTAATCATTCGGACAATCGACGACATAATATAGACTCAGCAGCTGCTTACCGTTTAAGAAAGAATCCATAAGCTGCACATGCACGCGTACGTGCCATTATTTAAAGAGCGCTATGAGCGCCTGAGTTTTAGAAAGGGAGAGAGGCTCGAGCAGAAAGCGAACGTCTGGTGGCGCGTGGGGCGGGGGAGCGGAAGGGGTCGGTAGGAAAAGGGAAAGAGGGAAAAGCTGCTTTAGTAATTTTCAAGAGGATGCCGAAAGATACGCCGCGACGAGGGGCACCGTTAACCCAGTGACCTTGTGTCTCTTCCGCGACTCGGAGCAAGAAAGAGAGAGGGAGAGCGACTGGCCGTGGGGGTGGGGCCCGGGGCGGTGCGAGAGAAGGCAGGAGAGGAAGCGTGACTGCGGCCACGAGAAACATTCGCACGCGCGAGCTCACAAAGCTATGCAGACTCTCAGCGATAATGGATACATGTGCCGTCGTCGCCGCTGCCGTTGCTTCTGCTTCTGCTACCGTTTGCCGTCTGCGGTCGCTCAGGCTTAACCTCAAAGTTGTAAGGTGCGTCCGCTCCTTTCAGTGTATACCTTACGCAGCGTTACATTGTTTGCCTGCGTGTCGCCGTATCGAGCCTTTAAATTTTCCGTAATCATCAGTCATTACACGCGACTAATGCACATTCTTCGTTATCTTATCCCTCAGTGATCACGTAAAATTGGGGCTCGCATTGTTGATTGTTGTGTCTCCTCATTTCGGAGTCATCAGATTACTGATATCACAGTGAATACGCAATTTTACGTGAAGATAATGCTTAATCTTTAAGCAGCTTGTTACTCGATTATAGCAGACGTCATTTTATCATGTTCTTTTATTATTGTATTTAAATTTTTATGCTCGAGTAGCATGCTTGCATTTCTGCTAGTGCTCCGTGTACTTTCTACAATCTGTATTATTAAAGTGACCTTTGTTATTAACTAATTGGGGACACTTTGGTGTGTGAAATACAATTTACAAAATGTTAATTTACATGCTGGTGGCCTATTCTCTAACGGAAGACTTTATTATTTAATATATTCTTCCTATCTAGTCGATTTTATCTGCTTTCTTTTTTGGCCTCGTATTATTACATTAAAAAACTACTTGATTTTCATTAATTTCTAATTTTATTGAGCGTTATTTTAATAACTTTGGCTTGATGTTTGTTGTGTCTTGTTACTTAAAGTCAACTAGTCCATTAAATTCACATTAAAGTTAGCTTCGATTTTACAGCCAATAAATTTGTATGTTATGTATAATTTCAAGCACATTTTTATTTGTAGATTATAATTTTATTCAAAGCATCATTAGGCGCATGATTTATATGTATCTTTCATTCTTTATATATCATATAATTTATTTTAAAAATTGTATCATGTCACGGCTAACAAAAATTAAAATACTAATGCCATTTGTAGTTGACTATATATCTTGTATCCCATGCAATTAACAGGTTATGATAAATTTAATTAAAATTCCTATAGCTCAATCATATTTATACCTCTACTGAGTGCCTATCTCCTTTTTATGTTATAGAAAATGATAAAAAAATGTACGTTGCTCGTTTCAGTAGTAAATCTCATTGTTTGAAAAGAACTGCTTTATGAACAATGATGTAAGATATAACAATGATTAGAGAAAATAACTCTAAATACACATTGATGTATATATCTGTATATATACATACATACACACACACACACAAATATATATATATATATATATATATATATAACTTAGTATGCGATTGCATTATTAATTTGAATCGAGTGGACCTAGAAACAACAACTGCATCGGGATTTTAAGATTATATAATTTTCAAGAGGATATTAATCTGTAAATGCTTTATAAAATAATAAATTAAATAATGACCATAAACTATAAGTATTCCAATGAAAATTGAATACAGAAAATATGAATGAGTGCTCATAGTGCATACAAATATATAAAGTAAGAAAAACTTGCATATACAGTTTAACTAATTATTACTATGCGTTTCCTAATTATTTTCAATTAACGTTTAAAATTTTGTAAATGTAGATGTTTAATTTGTTACCTCATCCAGTAAAGTGAATTTCTTAATTTTACTAGACTGTAAGTACCCTTAATTTTCACATATTGTCTTCAAAAATAACTTAATGTTATAAATTGAATGTTCTTATTTCTAATTTGAATTTTAAATTTTCATTAATTCTGTTAGTTCTTCATATCTGTTATTTAACACAACAGCATGTTAATCTATTCAGTTAAAACTTTTTTAATAATAATAGCTCATTACTTAAGTATAAGATAATGTAAATGGTATGTTATAGTTGTGTTATTGTAGTAATTAAGTGCGAAACATATGTATTAAGCAATTTAGAAATAATTTTACTGATTAGAATAATATATAAATTCTTTATTATAGAATCCAATATTTTCCACACAGTACACGAATAAAGATATTTCAGTTGTCAACTTCATTGCATTAATTTGATTACTTAATCCATAGTATTTGACATTAATAAATAATGAAAATTACCTACAATGTGAATGAAAAGAAAATATTCCTTCTTCAGGTTCGAAAATGTCAAGGAAACTAAGTTTCTACTTTCTCATCTTCCTGGCGACTATCTGCATATTCTTTTTGGCGCTGAATCAGCGTCACAGCAATTACCTAGAGCATCATCTTCAGCCAATTCTTTCGGTCAGTATATCGTAAGCACAGACGCCTGGCATAATAAAGTGGACAATTGCTCTTCCCTAGTGCTCGTTACACAGAGAGCGAATTGCGCTGGTCGCGATTAAATTCCTCCCTAAAAAGAGATCACATAACACATACTGTCACTTTTAATGATTAAATGCGTATTGGACGCTCACGACTTGCAATAAAATTACACCTAACCATGATCCCTTTATAAACAATTATCGATACAAGCAAACGAGCTCAGCTTTTTCTCTTCGCAGTATTAATGCAGATTAAAGTTCCGTTATATTCGTTGTTTGATCCTGTTTCAGTACACGCACGGACACTCACATTTATTATGGGCAGAACCGAATGGCAAACTTTTTCACAATTTATATCATAACAATCAATACTTCTGTACGCTTATTCCGAATGCGATTTTAATTTTATTATACGAGATAACAAATGCAGTAGAAATTGATATTTATTAATCATGTCGGCTCATAATTAAACAGCACAATCGACAAATAAACAAACGTATATGTAAATTAAACTATGATATTTATATTTATTAATACAAATATAAACATTTTTTGGAATTTGTATCTCAAAATATATTTTATCTTTTTATAAAAGATAATATTTTGATAATTCGGATTTCGGCAAAATATTTTTTTATATCCCACGTTTTTATAAAAACATTTACAAGCATGCAATCAAACAAACTTACGTTATATCATTCATAGCTTATTAATATACGCAATAACTGATAACTGAATTACAATCGAGATCATAAATATTGCAACATTTTTTAAGAAATTTAATTGAATTGGTAAGGTTTGCGAGAATTGATTGAAAAAAAAAAGAAGTATGTCATTAAAAATATGTAAAAATAAAATCGGCTCTATGGTTTAGGATATGTAAAAATAAAATATTTTCATAAAAAAGAAACCATATACGCGCAACTTTTAAATTACTAAGCTTGACTCTACACAAAGAAACAGAAAATTGAATTGAATTGAAAATAATGTAACTAAATATAGTAATTATTATAATTTATTTATTTATAATCCTTAATTTTGTACAGGAGCTCTTTAACCAATACTAAATGATTCCACAAGACAAATGTATCTAAAATAATGAAACAAGTACAAGTTCAATTTTTACACATTTTATCATTGCAAATCAGTTTAATCTCAATGGCATTTTATATTTTTATAAAATGAAATCTGAGTTATTTTTTAAAATCGTTTAATAAGAAAATGGCTTGAAAGTGATAATTTAAAATTGTATAATATCTGAATTGCATTGATCTTGACTCGAAATTAATTTTGTAAATAAATCTTGATTGATTGATTTTAATTTAAAATGTGAATTCTAAAATTGAGATCTACTGGCAAATATGAGTAATTTAGCTTTTGTTCGAAGAAATTTTTATAATGAAAAAATTAAGACTCATACTATTATCAAAAACAAAAATTTATAACCCAATAAATCAATTAGTATTTTGACTAATCACGCTCGAGTATTTAACTTGCTAGTGATAATAAAATGTAATATCTCTTAATTACGTGACTTTGACAATAAACCTATAATGAGTCGTGCGTTATCTATTCAAATAAAACGTGAATGTGAAAAAATCTGAATATTGTTTATTTACATTAGTCATTTTATAAAGCAATATTTAGGCAAGTGAAACCTAATTTAAATTACAAATTTTATTACCATTCTTTTTTTTAACAAATTACCGATCAATGTAAAGGATCGCATATAATAATTAACAATATTAATGCTCTAATAAAATTAAAGGTGTGTTATTATAATTAATTTATCTCAATATTAACAACAAATTTTAACAATTCTGCAGCTTCTGCCAAACAACTTCACGGTTAGGTGCATTTCCCAATTAAATGATCGGCCGCTATTACCTATGCATACCTTGAACCTAATGTGACATAGAACTCGGTCAGTCCTAACAATTTGGCTCGCACCTGCTGGGTTTCTATGTCGGTCAATTGTTATCAATCGGACAACTAGTTATACCCTATTCATAATTGCTTAAAATTTTATTTCTTGATTAAATCAGAATCAATTAACTTACTTATCAAAGCTTTCAGTAAATTGCTAGGTTGCCTGGCTTGCGCCTTTTGGTAATCCAGTACATTTTTATTTTTATACTTTTATACGATACATTAAAACATAAACAATTTATGAATTTAGAATCAGTTTTTAGCTGTGTACTATACGAAATTTTAGGTATGGTAATTTCAAAAAATATCGCTCGAATGTTTACATTGATTCTTACACGATTTTCTTAAGAAATGTTATGCTTTTAAAAAATGTAATTATCAAATGACTGTACGCCATTTATTCTCATATTTATAATTGTACTTTGATCCATTTAACCACGTACAAGAGTATTTTAATGAATTTTGTGGCTCCATGTTGGATTACATAATCAGTCGTCGTCTTAGAGCATTAAATATATTTATTTCCGCAAATTCAAAGCATTATCTTTCATAATATAATAGACGAAAATTTAGACGTTACAAAAGTTGAGAACGAATTTACAAAAAATCAATTTAAATGAATAAAGTGTTTGCACTTTATCAATAATAATGGTTATTAATAAGTCACGTGCGACTTTGATTTAATTTTATGTTAAATATTCCTTCCGAAGATGAAGAATAATCCAAACGTTTTATAATCATAAGCAAATGAACGAAGCTGTTTGTTGGCAATATCGTATCTATTCTGCTATTCGAAACTCGCGTTTTACTTTTATTTAATCAAAATTTCTCCAATTTAATAAATTTATAAAACATTCAAATCATGTTGAAGATGTCAATTTAGACGGATGCTTTATATATTCAAACGACTTGAAAAGTCTATGATAAATATGATATATATATATTACAAATTCAAACTCGATATTATTATAAATTGAATTTATATAAATTTTATATTTAATATTTCTACGCGAAAATATCTTTTTATTTATATCAATTGAGATTCTTTTATCAATAAACGGTCATCGATATGGGCAAGCAATAGGTACAATTTATAGATGCCTATAATTTCACACAAATAGTCTAATTACTTTCACTTTTCATTGATTAATTTACGTTGCACATTTGCTCCTATATATTTGTTAAAGATTTTATATTTCTCTTTTAAAAAATTTATCCACATTGTGCTGCCTCCTGGTTAAACTATAATAAAATTGTCGATATTTTTTGAAAGTATGTTTAAGATTTGCCTCAAGTTGCAATGCTTGTTGAGCTAATTAAGGATTATTTACCTTACTATATGGATATCAAAATTTATTTTATCTTGTCGTCACGTGTCATGAAATCTATTCTTATATTATTAGGGATTTAATTTTTTTTAATACGATATCTACATGCACTCTCATGAAACATTCATTTATGGCATTCATAAATATTCAATTCTAACATATCTTTAATTACATCTCTACCATTAATATTACGACTTTAAGGTTTTATTATCAACGACAAGTAAATTACTAATCTGTTTCATAATATATTAATACTAATTCGTAATTGTACTCAATGTAAAACTTTTTGCCATTTATATTACATCAAACATGCATTCTTTACATTGATAGGTAATTTGTATTTTGTTTAATTTGTTAATTATTCTCAATGGGCAAAAAATAGTTTTGTTATTGACACTAAGGGGGGAATGTTTTTTGCTGTTAGTTTTTCTTTCTCCAGATTTTTTAAATGTTTTGAAAGCGGAAGAAGTATTCGACTCTCCAACTTTTGTTTGATCATTGATTACTGCAGTATTTTCACTCTATGCTTTCTGCGGTAGATTACACAAAATCTCGATATTTCAAAAATTATTTTTGATAATTTCTTAATACCCAAGCCAGTTTAATAAGAATTTTGAGTAAATTCTCTGAAATTATTATTTTTTAATTTTGCATTATTTTACTTTTTTTCAAAATGTTTTTAATTGAGCAATCCACTATTTTATTGCCCTTGAGTCGTATAAAATTATTGTAACAAGAGCTTTTCACGTTTATAATGAAAATTTTTTTATCGTTGAAGTATCGTTATTGACATTGACTTGAATTTTTAGTGAAATTTTTAGTGATACCAGATTGTTTGCTTACAACAACTGATGTTTACCAACTAATGTTAAAATTGTTATTTTTTTTTTTTTTTTTCTTTTACTAAATAAAAATACCCAATTATAATGCAAATATGACATACTTTAATAATATTTTTAAAATGTTGAGTCTGAAGTAGTACTTACTACTGATTGTAGCATATCTGCAATACATATATTGATATATGTGAAATACTGGTAGATGTACGTTATAATTATAAGATGGTTTTTTTAATTTTGTCATCAAATTTGTCTTTTTATGATAGCGTGAGCTTTGTAAAACTTTAAAACATTTAAATACCGTTCTTAGGTAAAGTAGTTCTCCAGTTACTGCAATTAATATTTAATTTTGCCAATTAACAATTATTAATGAATTAATAATAGACATCGGACAGTATATAATAGTCGTAAAATACTTGAATTTCTAATGCACGACATTAAGTACACAATTTTTGTTGTTTGCTTTATAATTGACTTAATAATTCTTGCTAATCGCATGGTCACTGACGTGCTGGACGCTCCAGATAATTTATATTCTTATATTTAATTACAATATTTATTTTATCGAATCGAGTAAAGAAAAACTTGGTAGGATAAAGCATACCCAATAGACAGAAAGATGCATTCTTTTAATCAACAACAGTTTTTTTTCTATTTGTTACTCGATTAGGATGGGGAATTAAGGTCACGAATGAAATATCAAGAGTTGTTTACAGTACCAACAACAAAATATGACGATCCTTTTTGGGTAAGTCATGAGCATGCACTGTGAAGTCACGGTTTGCCTTAAAATTACCTCATGGTAGTAGTATGCTTTAATAAAATTGTATGTGATTTAGTAAAAAGGTTGCAAGTGCATTCATGAAAATGCTAATGAGTATGAAAATAATTGACGATTATGTATTGGTAATGTTGCATGAGTTTGAAAATAAAAATAAAGGTTTTAGATAGACGTTCGACGATTGTGACATTATGGGTTTACGGTATAATTTCAAATATTAGTATTGTCTTGAAGTATTTGCTTGTGTGGTTTGATAATTAGGATTAAGTAATTTGTGTTATTTGCTTCGTTCTATCTTAAAATAGCTTATTAAAAACATATTACGTATGAATTGCGTATGTTAATTTGAACAAAAATTTAATCTTTATGATAAATAAATAAATAATATACCACCACTATTATTATTATTATTATTACTGTTATTGCTGTTGGCACTTGAGTAATTCATTGAATAATTATTTAAATATCGTGCAGATAACTATTATATAAAAAAGAAAACTTTAATTGTATAATCGAATTTAAGCTATTTGATGTTAAAATTTGAAATTTTATATAATATTGGTATCTCTCAGAGAGAGAGAGAGAGAGAGAGAGAGAGAGAGAGTGCCATTGGTAGTGACTAGCATTATGGACAAATATTTCATGTCAAGAGTTATGTAAAATATATATATATATATATATTTTTTTTTTTACTCTAAAGTATCGATCTATATTTTACAAGTATTGGAGTGGATTTATACCGAAGGCCGCTTGCTAATGATAAGTTTATTATTATTTTAAAAATATTTTTAATGACATTGCATAGAACGTAATATTTTTTTTTCCTATACGTTAAAGATAAAGGTAATTAATAATTGTCGTTGCAAGTAAGCGAATAATCATGACATAGAATACGAAAATATTACCATTGTGAAATATAAAATTGATTATTCAATTTTTTCTTTCTCTACGCCAAACTACTTTATCCATTGTTTATTTTTTATTATTTGGCGTACGTTAATAGGTAATCTTATAGTTCGCATAAGACATTGATTATCTAAAAGATTTCTTTGAAGATAATAATGTTTTTGCTTTGAAGAAGAAGAAAAAAACAGTTATGCATTTACTTATCACTAGTTTATTATTATTGCACATACTTCTAAAATATTAGGATATCCTTCAATTACAATAAGGAAGCATGATATCGGAGTTTTTATTATATGACTGGTGGTGGATGTAAGGTATTTTTAATTGGCATAATACATAACAGCATGACGCTTCTTAATCTTTTGGCAATAACAAACTTCACTAAGTATTATGCATTTTGTACATGAAATATATATTATTAAAAATATTGTTACGTACTAATTTGCATGCATTCGTAGAGAAAAAAAGAGATATATAAGAAGTAAGAAAATTTATTATACTATAAATTATATTGTAAAATTTGTTTTCGCTTTGTTTAAATGCTTTCCGATTTGATATTAATCGTTTTTTTTTTCAATTTAAATACAGTTGAAATAAATGCTACAAGATAAATATATATCATGAAAAGGAGACGTATTTAAGAATGAACGTGTACTATTTGAGAAAATTTATTAAGATTAATATCTATGTGTTTGACTTCCAGTTTTTAACACAGCCAATTCTATAAGTATAATATTTATAATTTGGTAAGATATAGATTTCTATTCAATTCGATAATGCTGTATTTGCATTTTTTATTTTTTCAAAGACTTGTATTAAGCGGTAAAGAGAAATAATAGTTAATCAAATTTGAAAACATCGCCAAACGAAACTTTTAAAGTTAGATTTGTGTTTTATTGATGTACTTAAAAAATTGTTTACTGAATGTTTTTGTTTAAATTCCATTTAAAGTACGAAATCGGCTTTGAAAATTGCCAAATTGATAATTTTAATAATTATTATTATCATACACGTATAAATATGGGTTATAAAATTTTTCTTAATACAAGATAAATTATGTGATTACAAAGTTACTGTCTTTAAATAATAACTTTTTGGCATTCATACTGCGTGAATGTGCTTATTTTTTAATGTGCACGGTATGCTTTAATGCTTGTCAATAATTAAAATGGACAAATTTTTAATATTTTAAGTAAATTGCTTGTGTTTTGAAAAAAATAATAATTTTAATTAAAAATATCCATTTGCTTTATGGAACACGTTTAAAAGTATTTCAATCTTTTAATGCACAGAATTCAAGTGATTTTTATTTCTCATACAAAAGATTTGACTTGGGTTTATTAAAAAAGTTAATTATTTTATTTAATAAAAAAACCAGCGTTGAATCAAATCAAAATCATCGTAATTTATATTACATAATAATTTTGATTATTTTATTATAATACATTATTGTATAATAGATTATATTAATATTGTATATCTTACTTTTATTATATTAATTTGTAAATGTTATTATAAAGGTAATTGCAAAATTTTATCGTAAAGAGTAAACAACGAATAATTGAAAGATATAAGGACCAATAGTATAATTGCATAATGAACTGCCAAAAATATTGTAAACGATTGAAAATTTCTGTAATCGAAACTTTAATAGATAGATTTAATTTGTCGTAGCAGAGCTTACAATTTAATTACGCATTTTCACTTTTGATTAATGTGAAGTTATAAAATGTAAAATTAAACTCTCTTTTAAATGAAGTATAAATTACGTATGACTATAATTAATGAACAATCCATTACCTTTAAATAGTTTATCAGAAGTAACTTAATGTTAGCGAGAACTTGTCCAAAAGAATTATATCCAATTTTACGATAAAATTTCCTTTTTTTTGAAAGTCAACGTCCTTTTTGAAATACGAGAAATTCGATCGTGAATCGATTCTATTTATTTAAAAATAAATGAATTAAAGAAATAGTATTTATTTTATTTATTTCCATTAAAAAAATGAATCTAGTCAAAATAGGTTAGAGGATTTACAGAAGAATAATTCCCTTCGAACAAAAAAAGTACTCATTGTTAATAGATAATTAAATTTTAATGTTACGATTTACCTTACAACTAATAAGAATTTGCTTGTTTAAATAATGCCACTATTATTAGTAATAATGGACTTATTCGCGATTGAAAATTGCATTAAAACGAGTACAAGTTTTAACGCGAATTCTAATGCTCTTCACTGACTTTATGTAATATAACAATGATTTATGTAGAAAATTATGGCTTGATATATTAGTAATAAAGACAAAAGTTGTTGCGACAACAATTCGCATTTAAATGCCAATGATCGATATTAAAGTTCAAATTAAATGCTATTAGGCATTTATAAGTTTGAAGCGTGAATAATAATAATAAAAAATTACGACCCTTTCGATTCTCGATATGCAAGATTTATGAATGATTTCTCAGACAGCCATTACGAGCGTCAAAATTATCGTCATTCGTTACTGAATGTTGGAACTTATTCTACAACAATAAACTGTAATGTGCAATGTGAAAAACGTATCGAAATTATTTTTGCACCAATTCATTAATTAAAGAAGGTGAAATTTCATCTTTTCGTCAAAATGCGATTATTAATTACAAGTCGCACAGAAAAGTACGTGATATTGATCAGTGAGCAGTATAATCTGTATTTCGAGAAGATACTCGAGTGCCCTCGGCAGATCTACGGTAATTGACTTGTAAAAAGTTAAGACGGGAATCGCTCGTAATTAAAGGCAGTGGCCGAGAGATCGAGAGAGCTCGTATTAATAATGATTAACCTCAGGCGTTATCCCCGGAAATTCAAAGTACATTATCGCGTTTCTCGCTCACACCCTCGGCCTCCTCGCATTCCTACAAGTTCCGATCTTTCAGCCGAATAAATCAATGCCACATACCATTCAACGCACGTAAATGATTAAGTATCATCTTGACCGAGTAGGACAGAGAGAGAGGGAGTGAGGGCGCGTGCGAGTGAGACAGCGCATTTAGATCCTCGCCTCCACACATAACGATGTCTTTTGTAGAGTTACATCAGGGGCACTTACGCCATGGAGAGCGTCGCGCTCACGGAGATCTCGGATGTCGTCGAGCAGCAGAGGCGCATCATCGAGAAGGAAATGGAGGACTACGCGTACCCCAATGGAAAGTACGATGTTTTTTTTGCTAAGTGAACTAGACTTTATAATGTCTTTAATGTTGTAAACTGCTACGCGTATTGCCGGGGCCAGACCAGGCGGAATAGTTTCTTATGCGTGGGAGGACAGGCTCATGCACATGTGCGATGAGCAAAATGAGACAATGAGACGAGGGAGAAAGGGCCGAGCTGCTAATATATTCTCTAGCTGTGTAATGCACGTAAGATAATTGTGGGATTTTCGTGCCTACTCGATCCACCGCTATTAAATTCTGTTTCAAGTCAATGTGACAGTTTTATTTGGGATAACGGGCGCTCAGCGTTATATGACTGTTGTTATGTGAATGTTTTTTTTTTAACGAGAAATGCTCGGAGACGCGAACAATGAGAGGGGGGCAGTTAAAGGTCGACCATTGAAATTACAATAATAAATAGTGCAAACTTAACGCTTGTCCATTAATATTTGGCGCTATTAATTCCCAATGAGATAGAGATGTTATTCGAGTGACTTCTCTAGTGCAATCAAATTGCACAGCAAGTTTATTGTTCAATAAAATCGGTTCGATCGTTACCTTTGAATTTTATGTTAAATAAAAAAACACTCGCCTGCCCATTACCGGGAGATTATTGGCAGTTAATAAAATCATAATATATCGATTTTAATTGCTAATGGAACTTTCAAATCTCAAATGTAGTCTCGCTCTTAAGCTCATTAGCGGATTAAATTTGTATCGATGTTTGTAATTTTAATCAGCTATCATGCTAATACGCTTCAAAGATTTTATTTACAAAATCGCTATTCAATTGAAATACGGCTACAATGGTTGTACGTCGAGAAAGAAAAAAAAAAAAAAAAGAAAAACTGCAGTGATTTTACGAGTTTTCCAATACGTGCAGATCGGATTTATTAATAGCGTCGGAAGATTAAAGCGAGCAATTTCCAAAAGTTCTAATTACAAACGATTGTGTTTGTTAATTTGATAACATTTTCTTGTATAAAATAATGAGAATATTCGAGCAGCTTTGTTAGATTGACGCTTTGCCGAGAAATCAAATTTGAAAATAAAAGTTGATATTGTTCGCGCAATTACAAGACTCGGGAGACTGGCAAATGCATCATCATTAGCTATGATTGCTAACGAAAATCTGTCACTAAAATATTATAAATATCGAAGAGAAGGAAGAAAAATGTTTTCACTTACGCGAATATTATTGGTAGAATTATTAAAAATGCTAATGAAAGTAGTGAAATTGTATGTAAATAATTAGCATATAATTAGAATGAACGTCGTCGCTAGGGTTCATTGAGTGTCGTAGGTTTCGTTAAAAAGCTAATTTTCGAAAATACGCTAGGCCCGTCCAAATTGAAATTGTCTTGGAAATTCGTATTAATACAAACCGTACATTTCTTTCTCCCCATAGTAAGCTGGAGGATTTGGTGATCGAGAAACAAGGGAATCCATTACGAAGCGTAATATTGACTACTTGGCGTAGCGGTAGTACATTTCTCGGTGATATATTGAATGCCCATCCAGCTAATTTTTATCACTACGAGCCGCTTTTACATTTTGGGATTATTCAAATCAGGGATTCGCCGCTATCCGACGAAGCCTTAGAGAATTTGGATTCGATGTTCAAATGTGACTACTCGAGCTTAGGTATTGTATATGATATTTATGGCGCGCGTTTGTCATAATAAATCTTCTAATCTTAAGTGTAGAAGGCACGGAGAACAAACTGGAAAATAACGAAATCTTAATCGCGTCATTCGAGTCCAATCTGGAATATCAAAAAAAAAAAAAAAAAAGATAAATAAAATGGAAAACCAATGATAAAAATAAGTACTTGGTAAAGATAGCAATTATTGAAAATTATTGATGCACCGTAGCGACTGTCGACATTACTGAAACAAATTACTTCTTAAAGTAGTAATGAATTTTAAAAAAAAAAAAAACTGCTCCTTACTCTTACAGCTTGGAGTTATCGTGTTGTCGATATGCTAACGTCAACTTTGTTTTAGAACGATACTTGAGCTTTGGAAGGAACTCTCATCCTTGGGTATTCAATCACAACACATATCTATGGAAACAATGCCAGCTTCATAAAAGAATATGCTGGGATAATCGATTCGTCACCAAGTTCTGTAAATTATTCCCATTTCAGTCTATGAAGATCGTCCGCTTGAGGCTGCAACCGATGGAAAAGTTTTTGGAACAAAATGAGTACGTAAAATTGCTGTTCTCCCATCGACCTCGCTCACCTCCTGAATATTATTATTCCTTCGCTCAAACATCGTCGAGTTTATCGACGACTCGAGGATGAGATTGCGCCACCGAAGGCATTAGTAATGACATTGCATGCACGATAATAATAATAATAATAATGACCAAGGGCCCACTAAAACTTTTCATTTTCCTTTCAAGGCTAGGCATTAAAGTCGTGTTGTTGATCAGAGATCCACGAGGTGTTTTGCAATCTCGAAAACACCGCGATTGGTGTCCTAGCGAGCCAGACTGCTTTGATCCAACGGCATTATGCTCCGATATGGTTTCAGATTACAATACTGCAGCTAGATTCTCTAAATTATATCCCAACACATTTAGGTATGCTTGAAACAAAACAAAAAAACAATTTAAAAAACGTATTCAAACTGAAAGTATTAGAGTGAGCTCAAAGTTGGCCAAAGCCAATTGTTATTATTGCAAATTAAATCATGGTCATTGAATGCGATCAATGATCTTGGACATAAACGATCGTCCATTTTCTACCGTCGGCCCCGAAATCCGTTAAGGTGACGAGATTTCATGGCCCGCGGCGGAAAATGGCCCAGTCCTCTTATGCCCAGCCAATTGGGCCTAATAAAACGCGGGACCCGCGACTTCCCGACCTTACAACGCAATGATCAACCATTTCAGAGTTATCCGCTACGAAGATCTTTCGGTCGATCCCTACACTCACACCGAGAAGCTCTTCAAATTCTACGGTCTTCACTTTCACGAGAACGTGCAGCGCTTCTTAGATACTCACACAAAGACTGACATCGGCGGCCTCTCGAGCACCTTTCGCAATTCGAAGGCCGCCCCGTTCCACTGGCGCAACGATTTGGACTTCGAGGAGGTCGAGGAGATCCAGCAAGAGTGCAATCTGGCCATGAAGCTCTGGGGCTACGTGTTCGCGCTCAACGAGACGCATCAGAGATACTTCGACCCAGTGACGAACTACAGTCTTCGCGACAACGGGGCATGACGGGGTATGCTCTGACGAGATGAGTCGGACGATAATTACTTGGTGCGAGCTATCCTAATGGGGAGCGTGAGAGCGAGATGAAAGCCAGTCGCTGTTGGGGCTTTATTGGGTTAGTCGACGTCCAGCTCGATTGCTTGTAGGGAGAAGAAAAGGAAAGAAAAGGGGGAGAAAAAAAGGAAGCCAGTAGCGCAACGCGCTTTACTTTAGTTGCGCGAGATCAGGGTTTCGCTAGTTTCGCCAGTTAATGCGCTTCGTTCTAAATGTGTGCTGTCGGCTCGCCAAGCCCAAAGCTTAATTTTATATACGAAAGTCCAAGTAAGAAAGATCCTAAGGAGGACCCCTCTCGGGCTGCCATGTGACTTACCTGATGTTCATCATCCACTTTCTCTTTCCTCCTCTAACCGAGAGGGGAGCAGGGACGGCCTCACATATCACTTTGCGCATAGAGTCGACTATTGGACTATTGTACATAGTATTTAGATAGCACTTTAAAAGCTTATCTCTTTACCGAAGGATTTTATTAGGGCGCATTTTCTATACGCGGATGGATGAACCACGGTGTACCAAATCGCTTCTGTATCAGATGCGGCGAGATCTTTTGTATTCAGCGTCAGCAGTGGGATGAATTTTTATTGCGCAGGCTACAATGATACGCGATACAAAGAAGCATTTTTTTTTGCGACACTTGCACTGCGAATAATAAGAGAGAGTTGAACGGACATTTTCGATGAATTGGCATTGCGCGAGTCGCGGTGACTTGGAGTTATCATTAAGGAAGAGATATATTGCTCGCGTACTTGTCATCATCATGAACATTGTTTCTAGCCCTTAATAATACAGCTATTAAATAAAGCCACTGTTTGCTCCATTGCAATCGGGTATTTTACGTATTAACTTGTATCCGACACAAATATTGACGAGACTTTTAGCGGTTGATAAACGAATGTGTCGCACCAGAGGCTACGATCGACAATTTCATAACGCCGACGGAATATCCCATACAAACAATTCACCATGCATCTCGGAATAATAAACGTGTCCTATATTCTACGCACACTATATCTCTTTCTTATTAAGAAGCTCCGCGTGAATATAATCGTGTAATTATGTGTAATTATGTATATATAATTTTTATCTTGCATTTAATTTGTCACTCACCTACGGTCGCAGCAATATTTAATGTGTATATTGAGAACATAGATAAACTTTAATTTTTATATGTATTTATAGAACTTTACTGTAATGCAATTCTATGACTATTTGTAATGGAAGAAATTCGCTTCCATTACGAGGAGTGAGAATCTCGCACGCATTTGCATTTGGCACAATTTTGTAATAATATAAAACTGAGGGTGCAAATCTACAGTGACTCGGGCAGTCTGCAATTCATTCTCCCATTGCTTTTATCTCGCAACCGCCCCAAAAGCACGGCGCCTGTCTCCTTACCAACAATGCAAAACACCACGAGCAGATCGATACTCGTGCGCCTAAAACAACGCCAGCAATGAATGCTTTCGAATTTTCGATTTTTTTTTTTGAAGTGCATCCTTCAACAGCGCGAAGGCAGTCGCTTCCCTCAATCCTAAACTCAATCGACATTGTCCCTCTCCGCTCGTGTTCTCGCTCCTCGAAAGAGCCTAAGGCTCGCAAGGATGCTACAAGCATTGTCGCTCACTTTCTCCGGCCACTACTTTCATGACGCTTGGATCGCGAGGGAGCAGTGCCACTGTGCGTGTGTGCATCTTTTGCAGATGCGCGAGCAAAGCGATTATCTTCGGGCGTCTGATGGGAATACTTGAGGGCCAATTGCGCGCGCGCGAGCCAAAGACTCGGAATCCTCGGCTGCTATTGGTCAACGTAGCTTTAGCGCGAGAATTCATTCGCGATGTTTTAAGTCGCTCGAACGAATGTGCTTAAAGCCAATTTACATTGGTTTTCCCATCTCGCAAAGCAAGCAAACTGTCGCGATCGACGAATTGAAATGACAAAAACAAACGGAAAAATAATTTAATTTAAGTTGTTTATTGGAGACTGCGGTACGTCAGATTTTCAGAACTTTTAAATGCAACGACTTTGTGAGCGACTATTTCGTTAGATATTATCACTATATTTTGCATTAGATTAAGAACAATTCCATCATACGTGTTTGTAAATTTCTTATACATTAGTCTGTTCGTTTTATATTTATCGGATGTTCTCTCATTTTCCTATATCATTGAACTTTAATGTATTTTGTGTAAATTCCTCGTGCTCGTTGTAATTAAACTTAATTGATTGTTGTTTTTTTTTCTTTTTTTTTTTTTTTTTGTGTGTGTGCGTGTGCGTGACTTAATTTATTTATTAATTATAATTGATCGGCAAAGTATATAGAAGTTATAATTGAAAGCTATCGGGACTTGCAATGATAAATAAAATAATTTTAAAATACAAATGCTTAATTACATTTTAGCATTAAGATTTTTTCCCCATTAAATATACTTAAATTTATTGTCATCGACTTCTACATTGGCGAAATTTTTTTTCTCCTTGTTGCTTGCAATTATTGTCATTAACTGCTCGATTTACCTACAAACATTTTTAAACTATTAAGAGACAAACTTTTTTAACATTCGTAGCAAAGTAATACCGTACTGTAAATTTATAGTTTAGAGTCTAACTTTTGCCGCATATAAGTGAAGCAATATGCACAGCAGCATTCGCTTCGATGTAATTAATGGGCCGTAATATATGTTGATGTTAAAAAGGCAATATTCTTTGTGCGGATTAAAATGATGTGTTGTGCAATTGCACTTGCAATTTTCAATATTCCTATCTCGAACACGTTATCGGAAGCTTATTAATTAATGCAATGGAAAATGTTTCTCCGTGGTCTTGAAAGATGCGAGCCGACCAGTCGCGTATTTTATGTTTGTTTGAGCCTCCACACCTAGTGGTAGATCATTAACAGTACAAAGATTAAAACTATATTTGCATTTGGTGTAAGACGAGATATTTTTTTATCGTGTAGATTTATTATTGAAATGTTGGGAGGCAGGCGATAGTAATCAATAATGAATTTATCGCAAGCAGCTACCGTCGCATGATCACATTTTCTAAATATAATATTTCCAAATATTCACAATCCTTTTTATCAATTATCAAATAGTGTAATGTTTGAATAATCTAAGCAAGTGAATTGAAAATTTCAAACTTATTAATACGAATATTTATATTAATCATACCTATGTAAAGAAATTTTCAAAGCCATAAATAAATAATTAAATGTTTGCAAGACAGTTGCTTTTCTCTCTCTCTCTCTCTCTCTCTCTCATTTCAATTTAAGCGAACGCGCTCGTGAAAACAGCTATGCTATAAATTATCAGAATGTTAACTCAAAATAATCTTGATTTTTCAAAATAAACACATAATCAATAATCTCCTTTGACTTACTTCTATTCACTGCTCCGAGAATGCGAAATTCGGCAATTTCTTTTGTATTGTTTTCATTAGAACCTAACTATTTATACGTTTACACTTTTACATAAATCTTGTACCATATCCAATGAGCATAAGAACATAATAAAAACAAAATATCCATTATTTATCTGAATTTGTATCTAACGTATATTACATAAGACTACATTTAAATATGAGCACCTTTTTTAACTTAAAGCCATTGGGAGTGTGATATTTTCAATTGGAAATTTAAAACAAAGATATTTAAAATAATTATCTATACGAATAAATGGTGTGTCAGCAAAGCTATATACTGTGGAGATGCATTAATTCGAAAAGAGGAGTGAATTAAAATTTCCATTTACCAATTTGAAACAAATGAATTTGAGAAAAGTACGATTGCCATCAAAAGGTACTTCTACAGCACACTGTAATACATCTTTTTACAGAACATATTATGATGATCTGCATTCCATGATTTTATAAACGGTTTTGTGAAAAATATAAATATTTATAAGATCAATGGACCGCTATTATTTTACGTTCCGTAAAAGAATTTGGTGTAACGAGAATGTGAAATTGTTCAACCATATTTAATGCACACTTATTCCATTTAATATTGTGTCAAAAGTAAATTCATTAGAATGACCTATTTACATGGAATCGTGTAATGGCTAATATTTTCCGTCCGTTTTATATTCAAAATGTTAGTATAAACAAAAGCAATCGATAATACAATTGGTTTTAAAAAATGCCGTTATTTAAATTTATCTTTAATTTTAAAACTTGTGAAAAACTGCCATTGTTTTAAATTAATTTAGTAATATTTATAAATAAAAATACCGAATAATCTAATTTTGTAGCACATACTTATTGCCAATTTTGAAATATTGTTTTTTTTATTAAATTGACTACTTTGAAATTGAACATTCAATTACATAACATTAAATATAATTAATGAAGCACATTTTTATTGTTAAGAAAAAACAGATTTAATAAAATATAAATTTTATTAATATAAGTAAATATAAATAAATAATTTGCCAGTTATTACATCTTGATTATATTTATTTCAATGGCTGGCTGCTCTGGATTCATAAAGGATCTCTTAAATCTGGTTTAATCATCGCAATTAAGCTGAATATTTGCTTAATTCCATCGATTCAGATATCTATATTATACCTGAAATATAATTTAATATATATAAGATAGGAATTACTTAAAATCAGATTGAATATTTTGTAATTACTAAAATAGTTTACATTTAAATAAACTATTGTAGTCAATGATGGTAAGATACTGTTCAGCTATATGAACAATTTCATTAGACTTCATTGCGTATATTAAAAAACATCATTACAGTATCTACTCTAATACATAATATTTTTAATTACAAACCTATATTTGAAGTCCAAGGAACTGTCCCTTAGAGGCATACAGCAATATATTCATTTATGCTTTTAATCATTTACTGATCATTCACTTAGTATTTTGAACCACAAAATCTTTAATCTGAAATATAAAGGTAAACCTTTTTAAAAATAATAAATTATCTAATATATTGTAAATAGTAGCATATACTAGTTTGCAGTCAGTGAGGGCAAGTAAGGAATCATTGTTTAGTCATAATAGCGTATTTTCAATCATCATTTTTTTTTTCAAACAAAGACTTATTTCATTTTGTATAACAAGGGTAGACTTACTTTTTGAAATGAACCAGAAGTGCCGTTCTTAATCAAATTATCCACTTCGTGAGAACAAAATACAATTTTCTTATCCTGTGAATATAAAATAAATTCATTAGACAATGAATTTAATTAAAAAAACTTCGAATTATAAATATTTTACATCAGTAAAAAGTGACATCAAAAATAATCAGTCATATGCTTGTCGAATTAATTCATCATATATAAGACTGTCAAACGCTTAACAATAAAAATGCAACCTACCATATTTCTATGTAATCGAGTTATTTCCATCCTGTTGCTGTTTTTTGCACTTACTGTAACAAATTTTAGCGCATTAGAATTAATTTATCCGAGCGTATAAATTATGGATTTTTAATAAAAGTAAAAAATCAGATTGATTTTTCACCACCTCTATGTAAGACAGGGATAACTTAATAATTCATCATTTTACATAATATATTGAATTTTTATAACTTGGCAAAACTATTTACCTTTCAATTTTTTCATCAATAAAGTTGATTTAGCCCGCTGAAGTATTGCATTGTTATAGACTATAATTATTTTCAAATTCATAAACTTTAATTGCCCATGTTAATATCTAAAAATAATACATTAAATTAAGCACAGTATAATGAGGTATACATATACAATAATAAATTATATAAAAATAAAATCAGAAATGTACAGTCGTCACTGATCATTCTGTTTGACTGGAGCGTTAATTGTACTCATCAAAAATGTGAGGTTAAGAAACTATCCGACTTTAAATTACGAAAATAAAAACAATATTAATAAAGCATACCTATCGTTCAATATCAGAATGGTTGAAAAATCCATTGTAATTGAAAACTGCTTATATTTTGATGATTATTCCAGATTGAGCTGAAACTAAATTTTCATTATTTTCATATGCACGAGCAATCGAACGATGCTTTAAATCTTTGTTTTTTCAAATCAGAGAACCGAATCAGTCATAGTACTCAGGCTGGGGCGGTAAGGCTAACATCACTTAAAACAATTATCTAATATATAGAATTTTATATTTTTTACCAAAAAATGTACGTATAAAGCTTATGAAAGCCATTAATAGATATACATAATTTTTTGAAATATTTTTATTATATTTTTGTATGTCTGCTTTTCTACTTTTTAATAATTCTCTAACATAACCTCATTTGAATGTAACATACATTTTCTGAGAATACCGCTTAATGCTTTATGAAGTACTTTCGCTGGGACGAACAGTAGACTCTGAGTTTGCTTCATTTTGGTAACGAGCATAATCGGCAAACAGTTTATGAATCACTTTATGCGATGGGGCAAATTTTCCATACTGCTTCGCAAGGTATTCTTCAGTTTCTTTCAACGTTTTGCCATGTAAATATTCATGCTTAGTCAGGAAACGAAATTCTTGCTTTTCCATGATCGAAGAGCTAAATTAAACTTATTCGATCGCAGCAGTCTATAAAAAAAAAAAATAACGATTATACTGTTTATAAATAAAAAAATTCGAATAATATATTTGATAAATTTATCAGACATATTGATCGCAATATAATCACAATATCATACGAACGAGACGTACTAAAATCATCATTTAAATTGAATTTTATAAAATATTTATCTGCATTATTAATGGGAATATTACAAAAATAAATTTTATCGTTGCAAATTGCAATTAATACTGTACCGGACCGAACGAATCGTAGCAAAATGAAATTTTTATAAGTATAACGGTAATCGTTAATCCGAGCACTCAGCTTAAAACTAATATGATAGGAACACAAAGTACGTGAAAAGAAAAACCGTTGGTTCTTATTGATAATGTCTAGGCGAGTACATACGGAACACATTCATTCGCAGCAATGCAGTTCCACGTTACTTTCAATTTGGTTTCTAAAATCACCAATCGATCATTTTTAATTATCCCAAAATGCTTGGCTAATTAAGCCGAATGACCGCGAGCCACGTGGCACATTAAATATCACGTTCGACGAAGACAATGAAGTCTTGAAAAAAAATTCATTAACCAACAAATAGCCCTAATCTTTCTAACCAGAAATAAAAATGCGCAAACTGCTTTACAATAATTTCGAATTGGATGCACGCGGATTGCAAAATCTACAATATGGCACGCACTGCTATCAACTTACCCTCAATCCCCAAACGACTCCTTCCTTCCCAACGAGACGCCGACAAGTAAATGGCTAAGCGAAACCTTACCGAATCACTCCATACGAATGTAACCGGAAATCCTAGTCATTTTACAAGCGCCACTCCATCATCGACGACCGAGGCTCTAACCATCTAACCCCCCCCCCCCCACCCAACCCAACCACGACCCGCCGGCCGCACAAAAACAACCGCAACGCTCGCGCTGCCAACGAGATATACGGCCCGCGCAAATTTTTTCAAAAACTCTTCCACATTGTAAGAGAGTATTCAAATCATTTGCCAACGGACCTTCAATTTTCGGGAACTGGAATATAAGGGGGAGCGTTCGCTTTCCTCATTCCTGCGCTTACTTATTCGGCAGTGTGTGCGTGCGCGCGTAAGCCGGTTAACATTTGAACGAGTAATATGGAAAGATGTAGATCAAGCTATTAGATGGAATCGATTGAAATGTACGCAGGCAAGCACAAACACCCTAATTATCCTCCCAAATTTACGATAATTTAATTATATTAAATCACATATAAGCCTCTACGTAAATAGAAACTTTAATAACTTTACGACATAGTTTAAAGTACGACACACGTGTTTAAAGTCAATAATCCTATCACCAATACCGCTCCTATTATATCCCCACTCCACTTAACATCAGGGAATACATACAGTCACACAAGGTAAAAAACCTCTATCAACTGGCCGTCGGAACAGGTAAAGCTGAGCCCACGAGAGCTGGATAGACGGTACCTCAACATTTCTCAACAATTACCGTATTATAAGTAGTTGTTTATTGTTAATGCAAGAAAATTAATTCCAAATTAAGGAAAAAATATACGAAATAAACGTAAATATAAATATAAATATAAAGAAATATAATATAAATATAAATATAAAAATTATAAAGAAATATAATATAAATATAAATATATAAAAGGATGTAAAAGAATATAATGAAGTTTTGTCGTTGAATTTATTAGCCAATCAACCTTACGTGTGATTTCATTGAAAATTAAAATCCTTTTCTTCTTACATGAAAAAATACTTTTAATCCTCAAGTAAAAAGCAGTATCACTTCGCCCTTGATTGCCATTATGGATTTTTAATAAAATTGAAAAAAAATCGAGATATATATATTAGACATATTACTGAACTCAAATTTATCCACACAATGACGATTAAAACTTTTTAAATCTATGTCAATTTTATAATATACAATAGGGCATAATAAAATGAAAAATGTATATATATATATATATATATATATATAATAATATTGACCTATGCAAATTTAAATTTAAGCTTTACTCAGTAACTTTGCCAAACTATGAAAGTGCGAGAGTGAATAGTTATCTGGATGTCGCAAAACTTGTCAATGGCTTGTCGACTTTAAAGTAATTCAATCGAAAAAGACAGTATGAACCGGAATACAATATGAAACTGACTTATTCTTGACTTTTTCATACTTTGGCCAATTGTTCGTTCTGTTCTGTTTTGAAATGTGCGCGAATACACGGCTCGCAAGACTTCAAAACTGCGCAGAATCAAAAATTTCTCGTAACCGGCAACATTATTTATTTGATATTTAAATTTAGCTGGATTAAGTAGCATTAGGTACACTCATATTACTACAGTGGAGAATAGTATTTTTGAGACAAATTAATGACTATTATTAAATATTGGATTACAAACAATAATAACCTTGGAGTGCACGAGCTCCAACAAAATTTAGAAGTTACGGCATCCCTCGAACATATTTCCTTTGCACGGTTTTGCAAAATCGAAAACTATCTGAGGTGAACTTCACAGCGTTGTTATGTTCCGCTGATTCTTACGAACAATTGAACTGATAATGAAAGAGCTCAGAAAACTTTTAGAGGTGTAATACATCACACCATTGTTGCCTTTAGTTACTTCGTACCAACAACCGAGGCCATAATGAAAGATATAAGAGAGCGTTAAAAGTGTAATATAATACTTTGCGTGTGTAGCATTAGCCTAAAAAACAGAATAATCAGGGAGAGAGTAAGAAACAGAATTTAGAGGATAGGGTCTACGTATGGGACTTTGTCATATTTTTATTACAACAAATATATTGTACTTGAAGTTTTTTATGCTTCACGACAGATTGGTTACTTGTGAATACGTATATTTAACAACTGCGATTGCCAAAACAAAACAAGCACAATGGGGATACCGAGATTTTTTAGATATATCAGTGAACGATATCCTTCCATCTTTAAAAAGACTGATGGGGAGCAGGTATACTCGCCTACATTTGAATAAACAAAATGTGTCTTTATGTTTAATAATACGTTAATAGTGCAGTTGCGTGGGTCATTTTACAAGTCTCATCTGCTGAAGCTTATTTCGGACAAGAGCCACCTTCTCTATATTAAGTAGAAATGCAATTGTACGCGTTCAACAATTTCGATATCGTGTTACTACCTAAGTAATAAATTGTTTATGTACATTAAATGTATCAATGCCGAGATTACACATGGTTTAATGACGTCACGTAAGACGCGGAGAAATCAAAATGGCTGCAAGCAGATGATTCCATTTTATTCGTATTAATAAATTTTATGCTCCTCGATTCACCATTCATTAATTAAAAGGCTTTCGACCAATAGATCTATGAAAATAATTACAATAGCAGAGATCGATAATTTACAGAAAATAAAGCGACGGGACGATAGACTTTAATATTAATAATGACGAGTCTTTGGCTTTGAAAATTTCAAATCTTCACTTTATCAATCCTTTATTTAACGGTCCGTGAAAAAGTATATTATTGTAAATACAAATAATTAACTCTTGCAAAACAATTCGTTTATATTGTTAAAGAAAATTTTATGAAACTCTTTAAATAAAGACAAAAGCTGGCTAAATATTACATATTACATTTTAAAATGATTTTTCATTATATCGTGTTTAATAAGATTAAAAATTATTTTCAAATATTAGTCAAAATTGAAATTAATGAAGGGTTTAAGATATTTATTTGTAAATAAGTATTTGAAGATTATAATTATAAAAAAAAAAAAAATTGCCTCTAATATGAGTTTGAAAACATAATCCTTAAATTCATGATACCAAGTTACAAAATTTTTTAATATATTTGTCGATATACACTGACGCAAATAACTTATCAATAATGTGTTTATGAATATCAAAACATACGATCTAATTATAATTATATATTTACTTTTGTTATTAAAAAATTTCAAGTATGTATAAATCCTTAATAATTAGTTCAATTTAAAAAATACACACAAAAGAAATATAATTGAAAATAAATTTTATTATATATAAGATATTAATTCCTATATATATGAATAAATTGTTTCTTAAGACTTATCTTCGTAATGTTAATCTTAAACAATTTAGATTATTCATTAAGTCCTATTCATTTTCATTATGTTTTTATATTTTCATATTAATTCATACTAATTTAAGATTGACAAATTTGTTAAATATAAAGTAAAAAAATAATAAACTTTTTACAGATATCAGTAATTGATAATTTATATTTAGATATGAATAGTATTATTCATATTTGTTCTCATCCAGATGACAACAATGTAGAATTTCGTATAACAGAAGAAACTATATTTAAAAATATATTTAATTATATACAAATGGTGTTTGGTTTTGTACAGCCTCAGAAACTGTTTTTCTTAGCCTTGGACGGTGTAGCACCTCGTGCCAAAATTAATCAACAGAGAAGTCGTCGCTTTAGAGCAAAAGCATCTGAAGAATTACAAGAGGCAGAGGCGCGAGAAAAAGGCATTATACTTCCAGAACAAAAAAGATTTGATACTAATTGCATTACACCTGGAACAGTATTTATGTCAAAACTTAATGAACAATTGAAATATTTTATCACATATAAAATATCCACAGATAAGACGTGGAGAAATTGTGAAGTTATTTTCAGTGGATCTGATGTAAATATACCATTTGAATGGATTAAATTTTTAAATAAAATAGATTTATACATATTTTATAGATATATTTATAGTAACGTACGAGGAACAAATTTTTAAGAGGAACTCGGTACAAATTATGAGACATCTTAAAATACAACATTTGTAACATTATTAGTTTTCGAAAGCAAATTATGAATTTATAATTTAAAACCAATAATTTTTTTTATTAAAAATTGATTTTTGTACTATTGTTTCCCATCTTAATTCATTTTAAAATGTTCATGGGATATCAATTGATAAAAAAATTCCGGATTTTATTATGAATATTCAATAATCAAATGTTAAAAATTATTTGAAATATTTTCCAATGAAAAATATATTTTTGAAGCAATTATATAATTTACAATAATTTACTAGAACCATTTTTTTTTTTTTAATACTTAATTTATAAAAATTAATGCTTTTTAATGCAGTCTTTAATTTCTATTATTACAATTTCATAAATTACAATTAGGAATAAATAATTTCCTATTTGTCATAGGTACCTGGCGAAGGTGAACATAAAATAATGGATTATTTGAGGTACATAAAATCGAAGCCAACATACGATGGAAATATTCGTCACTGTTTATATGGTTTAGATGCAGATCTCATAATATTGGGTTTATCTTTACATGAACCACACATTGCAATACTTCGGGAAGAAGTTTATTTTAATAAAATCACGAAGACGACAAGAAATATTGAAGAACCAAACTTTTGTGTTTTACACTTGTCTATACTGAGAGAATATCTTGAAGATGAGTTTTCTTCACTTAAAAATAAATTAAGTTTTAAATTTGATATTGAAAAAATTATTGATGATTGGATTTTAATGACTTTTTTAATAGGGAATGATTTTATTCCAACATTACCAAATTTCTACATTGAAAATGATGCATTGTTACATGAATATAAAGTATACATGGAAGTATTACCTACTTTTGAAGGTAAGTTGAAGCAACCTAAACAATTAATATTAAGAAATTCACACAATCGATATATCAATTTTTATAAACCAATGGTTTATATTTAATTTCCTATTAAAATAATGTTTCAAGTAGTTCAACTCAAAATTTTAAATAATAAATAGCACAAAGGAACATTTTTAAGCATGAAAAAAAAATTTATTGTTAATTTATCTTCATCATTAATAAATTAATCACTTGTAAAAGTGATATGTCTTAAAAGTTAATTCATAGTTTAGTAATCTGAAAAATAATTTATTCTTACAATGTAAAAATCTTTATTATTAGGTTACATCAATGAAAATGGCACTCTAAATCTCAAACGTTTTAGTAAATTTATAGAAAAGCTTGGTTCTTTTGACATGGAGCAGTTCAATTCAAGTGATAGTGACGTACCACGTACAAAATCAATAAGAGATACGTTAGAGCATAAAAGAACTAATAAAAGTCTTTCTTTAGATAATTTAATAGCATCAAAGGTAAATTATTCACTTTTTTGTGTAAAAATTTTAATAATTCTATTATTTTTTTTTCTTTTCGGTTTATTGTATGTAGTCAGGAGATACCAATAGTGATAATAATAACGATGACATTGGCAGTGATGAAAAAGAAGACATTGATGATAATTCTAATGAATGTGACAAGTCTATTGAACATAGTTTTCCGTATAGTAAATTTGAATTATATAAGCGTCATTATTATATGGAGAAAATGAAAATAGATCGGGAAAATATTGACGCGTAAGTCAATATTATTAAAACTTCAAAAATTCATTCCATAAAAAATTTAAATGAATTTTTTTTTTCCATATTAAATTTACCTAAGCTTAAAATCGAAAATTAGAGTCATATTAAATTTAGTGTTATTATAATTATTGAATAGAAATAAATACATAATTTTTGTAAAAAAAACTAATTTCACAAATAGTAAATGACTTTATGTAATTAATAATTTATTGATTCGACTCAATTTTTAGAGAATTTTTACGATCTCAAGCTGAATGTTACATTAAAGCAGTACAGTGGAATCTTCATTATTATTATAATGGCTGCTGTAGTTGGTCATGGTTTTATCCACACCATTACGCGCCATTTTTATCAGATATAAAGAATTTTGAAGATTTTAAAATAGAATTTGAAATGTCTGAGCCATTTTTACCATTTGAGCAATTATTGTCTACTCTTCCAATTGGTAGTCAAGAATTATTACCCAAAGCTTATCATAAAATTATGACGGATCAAGATTCTCCAATAGCTCAATTTTATCCAGAGAAATTTGATGTTGATTTAAATGGAAAAAAGCAAGAGTGGGAGGCAGTCGTTTTAATTCCGCTTATTGATGAGAAGCTGTTATTAGAAGGCGAGTAAATATTTGTTATAAACATTTATTTATTGCATGTAGACGTTTTCTTCCAATTCAAAATAGTAATATTGTATTGTAATTTTATATTTGAATATTTTGAAAGAGAAAACAATAAATGTTGATCATATCGATATTCTTATTATATTTTATATTTATATTGAGTATAATTTTACATTACACAGCAATGAAGCCGTGTAACGAAAATTTAACAGTCGAAGAAAAAAAGAGAAATCGACATGGACAAGTGAATACATTTAAATATACCAAGATTATCCAAGGAATTTATGAAGCACCTGAATATTTTCCTAATATTGATAGCTATGCAAAAATTAAAACATCTAATAGGGAAGATACCTTCGTACCCCCAGATAAAATAGTTAGAGGGATACATAAGGGATGTAATACTGATATTTTATATCCTGGATTTCCCACATTACGACACGTTCCACATAGCCATACGTTATCGAAGGGAAAGGTATCTTAAAATTATTTTTTACCAACAAGATATTTTTCCGAATAGTTGATCTTGTTTAAAATAAACTCAATAAAATGTAATATTATTAAGTGATAAAAATTTGTGTGAAATTTATTAATTCATATAATATTTTAGGTAAGTTTATTTGGAAAGTGGACAAGAAACGAAAGTCTAATTATTAATGTTTTACAAAAAACAAACCCACCTATAGAAGATTTAGCTACTCAATTAATTGGTAAAACACTATATATTGAATGGCCATATTTAGAAGAAGTAATGGTTACTGAAGTACAAAACAGTAAAGTCATAATTTCGTGTCAAATGGAAGATTTTCAATCAACAGATAAAAAATACCGTTTGAAATCCTCTAATAATACCGAATCAGCTTGGAATACTCTAGTAAAATTCATAAGTGAAAGGTAATAACTTTTCATTCAAATAAAAAATATTTTATTAATAAATATAACTATTTTCATTTTAGAGTAAAACGATAATTTTAATAAATACTCGTAAACAGCTTTAAACAATAATTGATAACATTAAAACTTTACCGTTTAATATTTTCATATATTGTGACAATATTGTGCTTTAATCAGCTGTATAAAACTGATTATTCAATAGATTGAATATTAGTAACAAAATAATCATGATTAAATTCTTGTAATCTTTGAAAATAATTTCCAGTGTAGATTCGTGGATTTGCAATATATAAATGTAAAACTATCGAAGTTGTTACTAGTGATTTTAAAAAGTTTTGAGAATTTTAGTAAAAAGAACTTTATAAAAAGTATATATTAATATATAAATTAATACATTTTTCAGTTACAAAAATCGATTGGGAATAGATATTGGAAATACCGAAGTAATGATTGTGGGATTATCCATGCTGGGTATGCGCTACATATACGACGGAAAGGGACAAATGGTTTTAGAAAAACAATGGAGTAAAAAACCGACGATCGCCCCATATCAAACTTGCATCGCCAACATTAAAATGCACGAGGACCATAAAGAGTGTGTGACATCCATCCGTGATATATTTATGCCGAATTCCACGTGCTTTATGTTAGGCCATCCTCACTACGGATCTATGGGACAGGTACGCGCTTCTGTGTCCGCTAGCTGTTTACCTGGCGGATTTATTTATTTAGAATCCTAAAATTTAATTTCGCTTCTTAGCTGTCCATATCTCAAATAAGCTTATTATAAATCTAATTTATAGTTGATTATAAACGTGTGCGTGTGTATGTATTTCAAATATATATATATAAACGATAATTGAAATGATTCTTTTTATGACAGGTTACAGATTCAGAAATAGATTTAAAATCAAATAGAATCAAAGTGGCGATGAAAGTAATACCAGAGCCTGACATTGAAAAAATTCAGGAATTGATTTTAAACACGAACAAATATGTGTCGGCTTACGTAGCAGCACAATCATTAAATATAAGCAATTCTCTATTTAGTAAGATAACAGGAACTATTTTGGTGTTTTATGAGATTGGCCATAACAAATGGTATCACATAGGATTGAATTTGAAGTCTCCGAAACGAAACGAGAAAGTAAGTCTTTGTATACAACTAATTTCTCAAACAGTCGCTAAAATAATCATTATCAATTGCAACCAATGAATAGGTATTTTAAATTTCAAATAACTAAAATAGTTGGCAATTGTAATTTAAATAGCTCTTAATTTAATTAATTAAAGGTTATTGGGTACACGAAAAAGGAGAAGGAGATGTGGGTATACAGTGAAAAGGCTATTAAACTTGTAGATAATTACAAGAAAAAGTTCCCTAAACTATTTGAGTTGTTGGATCGCTATGTTTTGGAACCTGTTTTGGTAAAAGAAAATATTTTTCCAGAACCTGGGTAACTATTATTTTCATTATATTGGTTCGTTGCGCCCACGTTTGCGCTGCTATTTGTCCGCATTATCTATTATAAATATGTCGAGTGGCAATTTCGGTGGTAAAATACTTAAAATGCTCGCATCAATTCGCCCTTATTGTTTAAGACATTGCCCTCTGTTAGACCTTCGCTTCAAAATTTTTCAAATTCTGGGCGCCATTTACACACGAGAGACAATGCATTGACAAAGCATTCACCACCGATTACAGACTCGACATAAGCGCGGAACCGCCGGCTTTCTAGCAACTGCAATCACTCCATTCGCATTAAACATAAATATAACATGAGGTAATATTCTCCGTTGTCCACAGCACCACTGAAATCGATAATATCCAAGCCTGGATAAAGGAGGAACGGAACAAAGAAAAATTTGTCACAACCACCAGCAAAATAGAGGTACTCGAGGAAGATGTTGTGAAGGCACTCGAGACGGTGCTCGACAAGTCAACAATCAAGATGGAGCATAAAGCCGCGAAGACGGTCCTCATGCAAGTGAAGCCCCACCTGCTTTACACTTCCAACGTGAAGACTGGCTGTGTGCCCCCGGATCAGAACGCCCAGTACCGGCTCCTCGACAGGATTATTTGCACGAGGGAAAACTTCGCCGTGCCCTTCGGCTATAAAGGCACTATAATCGCTATCCAAAAATGTTATCATCACTACCTCTGCCACGTGCTCTTCGATAAACCATTCGAGGGTGAGTAACGATTTCTTTTTCTCACCACCCATTACCCCTCCTTTTATTACTCTCGTTACTACTTTAATACCCACGTTTTATAAAGCTAACGTTCGTATAAAGCATCGGACAACTGGCTAACACGGCTAAAGCTTCGGCCAAACATTTTCCCAGTGCATTTTTCATGCGACGATAGGGGGGAGCGGGGCGGACGGGGGAAGGGATGGGAGAGTCCGGGGAAGTCGTCTAAAGTGCATCGTGGAGCGAAGCCATCGAAGAAGTCACCGATCTACATATTTTTCAACAATAAAAGAGCAATGGCGAGGCACGTGAGCGAGGGCATTGTTGGGCCAGCACAATGGGTCTGTTTGCCAACATTCGTC
>JAPYYT010000722.1:0-42590 GCA_030522565.1 Ceratosolen corneri | reverse complement strand
GCCCGACGCGGACGACGAAGGTGGGACCTGAGCAACAATAAAGGCCAGTATCGACTCAATTACATCACACCATTGAAGTGAGGCCTGTCGTACTACAGGCGTGCTTCGATACGTAGAGCTGGGCGCCTACGTAAATTATAGTTTACTGTAAATTTAAGTTAAATACATAAATACGGATCGTATATATATCTGCAAGTACCGCTAAGTATACGCAGAGTGGTCCATAGCCGCAGTGTTTTCCGCCAAATCCTTCGAAGCAATTACAGTAAAAGGTTCTAATGAATAGTAATGGCCCAACATTAGTATTTATTACTTGTCTTTGTCACTTGGAATATAAATGTTTGAAAATATGAAAATGTCAGAAGTATACTAAAGGAATATACTAAGAATATACTAAACTATCACTAAAGGAAATGAAATATATTACAAAATACGAAACATTATTATAAATTTCATATATTTTATGGATTTGAATACACAAAAATTAATGTTTGTTAATCTAAACTGAATAATATTTTTTAATGAAAAACAATCATACATTATTGTAGAATAATAAAATTAATAATTAATAATTAAAAGTATATTAATATTAAAAGTATTTAAATATGAATTTTATGTATATATTTAATTATTTAAAAATTTATGGTCTTTATGTAATTTAAAATTTAAAATATGAATTAGAATTGTAAGTATAATTAACAGTAACCTAATAAAAAAATCAATTATAAATGCCAGTATTCGAATAAATTAAATATTTGATTTCATTTTATTTACTACAATTTTATGGATACGAACAACTTTATTTATATTTTCTTGATATTGCTTGATTTTTTAAGCTCAATTACGAGAAAAAATGTCCTGTATACGATTACTTTTGATTAAAATATAAACGTTTGAAAGCTATAACACAAGCTTTCTATCTTAATTAAATATTATATAATCTCATAATAAAAATAGTTTTTATTTTTATTTATTAAATTTAAATAGTTTACTCGTGATTGATCATTTATTAAAGACAATATTTTACATCATTCAAAACTATAAAAGAAAACTTATGGTTTTTAGCAAACACAGATAATAATTTATTTACACTTTGAATATATAAAATTATTTAAAAACTTCTTATTATGAATGTAATTCTAGAATATAAATTTTAAAATATAACTACTCCTTAAGTTTGTTGTTTAATAATCGCTTAGTGTTGATAGACGTCAATAATAGTCGTTCAGTATGTATAAGATACATTATGCATTATATATTAATCAACAGTTGTAAATTCTTGAAATTTATGTTGGAAGATTATGATAATAAAATACTTAATAATGTATTTTAAACATTTATTCATTAGTTGACAACCCTTTGTAGAATGCATTAATAAAAAAAAATGTTGTAATTATCAATAAAATTAACTAGTTTTGTATTCAGAATTGTTTTGTAATCATAATTTATATACTAATAATAACAAGATTTAAAATATTACGGAAATTTTTTAATAATAAAGAGAATTATTTTATATTTATGTATAAAAATAAATATTTTATCATTTGATATAGTATATGATTTAATAATATATTTTATCATCTATCAACGTATATGCAATAGGTTATAAAATAAAAAAGTATATGAGACTTAAGTACAATTTATTAGTACTATTATTAGTAGTATTTATTAAGAGACGATATGTCTCATTTTAAATTATTCATTCTAACTCAAAAGATAAAAATTTACAGATAACTTATCTACCTAGATATAATCTACGTAAAGTGAATTTTTAATGATTCACTCGTTGCATGCTGCAAAGAATGTTCATAAGATATATATTAAAATAAAGAAAAACCTTTGTATATTTAGACTGATCATTTTTAATTTCAAATACGAAAGGATAATAGAATTTTAATTATTCCAGGAATGGAAAACTCGTTTGCAATGTATCGTCGTTCAACTACTATATGCCTTTTTAATTGTTTTAATTTTCAAAAGCTTCACTCCATCTTTAATGCCTTATCATCGCCTGTTTATTCAACCCGTTTAATCCATTATTATGTAGCACCTATTAGCGAACGTGATACGGTCGCGATTTTGTTCCAACTTTGGTAAAAATTCCTGCTCGTTCGACGTCGCGGCACTCTCATCAAAAATACAATTCGTGTGAAAATTATTGATTTCAGCTCCATGTCGGCGAGTCCCGGCCGCTCTGTTGACCTTTTCCATTATGTCTGCGTCCGATCATGGGTTTTTTTTTCTCTGTCAACATGCCCTTTTTCGTTTAAAGGGTCGGAAGCTAGTGAAGCTAGTGGTGCGGCTGCATTTAAGATCAGGCGTCTCGCGGAAATCTCGCCGATTTTAAGAGATGTCACGGTCGACAATTAGCGCACGCGTCCCCGTATCGTGCGACACTTCCCACGACTGAAAACGCGCGTACTACTACCGAAACACAGGAGCCGACTTCCAACTGCAAGGCGTTCAAGGGGCGAGGAATGAATATACAATACGCGTGGGAGGTGCTGGGCGTTTCTCTCTTCTCTCTACTCTGTTTGCCGATGCATTGCTCAACTCATCACACCCGAGTAACCCATGCAACCAGCCAGACGAGGGTGGCAGTACTGGGTTAGAAGAGGAAAGGGAAAACGTGAGAAGCCGACCCTGTGTTTAGAGAATACTGTTTACCACGTCTGTTGCTCCAATCGGTAGTCTAGCATTGCTATTTATTTAATTTTTTTTATTTATCTATTTCTCCCAACTCTCGCGAATGAATTTTTAATGAATTAATGCATTTTTTATTAGAAAAATATGTAAAAAACTATACTTTAAAGATAAAATTTACAAAATTACGATGTAATGACTAATAGAGATAAACAAAATTATCTCCTCTGTTTTCGCAATATATACCATAATCTATAATGGAGATAGCTGGAATGATTAATTCTTATAATGTTGGAGCTGAGTACAAATAGCTTATTATGATTCTTTGAAACAAAATAATTGATTAATAATGTAATTTTTTAGTATTTTATGAAAAAATGAAATGCAATTGTAACTTAATTTTTGATAGAAACAATTATTATTGACAATTGATTGCTATTAAAAATTATTTTCATTTTTTACAAAAACAAAATAATTTTATTGATAATGTTTGATAATATTTTATGATATAGGATAATAATACACGTATGTATATGTTTCTATCAAAAACATCAATAAATATCTTCCAACTAAACAATAAAAATATAAAATCAGATAATTCTAATAATTAACCTATATTATGTAAAATAATTAATTACTTACTTTTGAAAAAAAAAATTAATAAAGTTATTATACTTTAAAAGTATTGTTTTTAAATATTCAGTTTTATTTTCTATAGATTTAATTTATATAAAATAAAAATATTATGAATTTCTAAGCAAGTGTATGTTATGTTACTATAGTGAATATTCATAATAACAAAAATAATAAATCCTTTTGTCATATTTTGTAATTTCCCTTTTCTTATGAATCTATTTGATATTTTATAGATATAATATTCATCAATATTAATTCGTCCTCAAACAACATAAATTCGACATAAAAAAATATTTATACGAAATCTTTAATTTTTTTTCTATTTGGTAATACAAAACTAAAACAAAAAAACTAATAATTTCGTGTAATTAACGGTATGTATAAAAGTTTTAATTTTTATTTGCGTAACCGTTTTTTTCATTCATTCACTTCATAAATAACTATTTAATTATACTTATATGTATTAGAGATTCTGAACCACAATCGGATCTCTCTCAACTCACTCAAATAGGTCGAGACTTTTACTGTAAATTATGATGTATTTGATACGGGAATGTGTCCCAAATTGACGATATTTACTTAGTATGTATCGCATGCATGCTATTTATTATACTAACGGCATGCGCCTCATAACTGATCATAAACTAATTATTAATCATAAATAAATTAATAATAAAATAAACACTTTTCGCTCCTTTTACATGCGTCCAATTTCTTACAGAAAATGTAACTTTCGCATTGCAACAAGACTTGAACATGAAGTTTTGTATTTATTTATATAAGTGCGGCCATGGACCCTATGTCATTAGACCCATTGTGCGCACGCCCGTATCTTTGAGCCTAAACTTCGAATAGCCTGCAAGAGGATATTTTTTAGACACTAATATTTGCCAACATATTTATGATCGTAAAAGGTACAGCACACGAGTTATTTATCGTTCAAAGATCTGAGCCGCATAACGGCGAACGACTGTCAATAACGACACTTATTACTCGTTTATTCCACGGACTTCTTGAAACTCACAAAAATCAACAATACATTCTAAATTCGTATACAGCACGGGCCTGCAGTCTTCTATGACTTGTACAATTCGCAAGAATCCAACAAGCATGTTTTTATTTTTCTTATCGTGTGTGATAGTTTGTAACCGTCACCATGATATTCGACACAACAAGGGTGCATAATCCAAAAAAAATGGAACCGCCTACTTTCGGCAGTTCACCAATCACAGCTCAAAAACAATAGTAATACAAAGACTGAAAAATCACACTCTTGAAAACTACGATAATGAATCCACCCCTTCGGCAGGCAGGGTAGACTGACTAAAAAGCGACTGCACGAGCTGCAGAAGTATTCTCTCCAGTTTTCTTCCCATGTATTCTCTCAAGGGTGATCTCAACGACTTCACCACAGAATTGCACCAATGCCAAAGATTATATCAGAATGACTCCAATCATTCTACTCTACCTCTTGGAATCCATCAGCCTGATTCCAGAGATCAATCAACGCTGCCAATATGGAGTCCATCAGACTGTCTCTAATCACTCATCACTGCCATAGGGAGTTCAGACTGACTCTTGACAAATCTTTACATGATTTCTACTGCGAAATCATAGCATATAGCAGCGCCAATAATTACAATTGGCGTACAAACTACAAACTCCTGACGAACCTATAAGCAACAATTTCTACAGCGAAATCAAGTACTACAAGAAAGGCGGCATTCGACTCACAACTGTCGTACAACTTTCAACTTACGATTCAACACCAATTCAACTAGATAGGCATTTAAACTACAAGCAACTGCCGCAACAAGCAACGCACAACTTTCAATTTACACTACAACGCCAATTCAGATAGATAGGTGTTTAAACTACAAGCAACTGCCGCAACAGACAACGCACACAGTCATCTGATAACTGACAATTGCATAAGGAAGCGCCGCGTTCAACTTTGCAATTGACCGCCGCACCAAGTACATCTCACTATTTAAACCAAGAAAGTAATCCTTTCATTCCATAAAATCTTAAACACATTTTATCTAAAAGTAGCATCAAGATAACTTAAATAACACAGAATTTGAATATCTGTAATATATTAGCTTCAATAAACACTGTTATTGCTACATTAAACCATTCGTAGACTTCTTTCGATACCTGCTGCTACCACTCTCCCCTTCATTATCTGCCTCTCGTTCTGACAGCGTGAGGAGTTTTTATACATCAGATTCAATCCCCAACAAATACTATCATATTTAAATAAATTAATATTATTTCATTATAACTAAAATAATTCATTTTAAAGATTTTTTATCGTGATAAATTGATTTCCGATTCAATTTCTTTCACATAAAATAACCGTGTTTCAATAGAATTAATTATACATAAGTCATTAATTTACGAAATTAAATTTATACTGAGTTTTAAATAATACTTTTATAATATTACATATACAAATACTAACAGAACAAAATATTTTATAAAATTATTATAACAAAATATATTATAAAATTATTTTATCACAATTTATATAAACATTTTTATATAGTTACTCGAACTAGTTTATAAGAATGCAGTAATTATAAATGTGAACTTTAATACAATAATTTATCCAGAATTATAAGTACGAAAAATAGATTAATCAAATTTTTAGCGTACATGCATTTATAAAAAATAGGTACATCTGGAAATTTATATTAATTTTTTTAATACCATTTATTATACAGTAAAATTAATTAATTGTAATTTTTAAAAATTTAAATTTATAAATAAGTAATTAAAAAGTTTATTTTTTCTTTCAATATATCATGATTAAAATTAATTAACACAAAATAAAAAATGTTAAATTAACGGATTATTCATAATACTATTACTAATATAAAACGTATGCCGATTTTTTAATAATAAAATATTATATATATAAATTAAGTATTTTGTATGGATTGCATCAATTTTATTTATTACTTACCAATATTATTTTTTCTGATTCTTTTAGAGTATTTGTATCGTAAATATATCTGAAATATATGAATTTATCTTATTGTTAATTAGTATATTTATTATCTCATAAGTTGAATGTATATATACATTAAAAACTATATATTACTAAAGGTTAAAAAATTATTTCAAAATAATTATGGAACTTTATTATTTTGTAAAAATTATAGATTTTCAAAAATTATAAGAATGAATCAATAAATTAATTTGATAGAGTATTGAACTGTAGTATGAGAGCAAAATTTTCGAAATAATTTACCTGAAATGTATTTCACATGCTTGCTCATGAGAAACTGTTGAAAAAGAATGAATAAATTATTAAAGAGTATTACAAAAGTATTTAGTGCAAATAATAAGTAAAAATATGAATTAATATATTGCTTTGCTGAATACTCTTAATAAATATTATAATGCAATTTTTCAAAAAAAAAATGTTTATTTAAATTTGACGTCCTTTCAATGCATGTACCAACAAAATTGGGTGAGGACAATCTTTGATCATCTCTTACACCTAGAAAGGCATCTTTCATACTTTACAACATAAGCATACTCACATATACCATTGATTTACTAAATAAAAATACTATAAACATTATAGATTACGGTTATAATTTATGTACAACTTTAATGAGTAGGGCAAAGGTAATTGATGAATTTTTTCCTTCATATAAGAGGAGAAAGCGTTCGTATCAACATAGTGTCCTGTATATGGATTATTGCTAGGATTAAGGTTTCTAAGACGACTTCGTTTGAAATTCGATTCATTGCTACGATTAATGTTATCATTATTGTTATACATCGTCGGTCTACTCTCATTAGCAGAGTTGCAGCGTTTATGTTTGACAGGTGTACCATTAGCAAAGTCTGAATCCGAGCTCAAATTTGCCTCATCATTACCCGCATTTGATACATCATCGAGTATACCACTATCAGCTTTATCTTTACGGCTCCCATTTTTTCGATGCGTAAATGATTGTTGGTGTACCGATGAGCGACACCTAACATATGGATTATGCTCATTATCAATATCTTGATCACTGTCACTTTCGCTCATGTTAGAATAAGCTGAGATATCTAAGATTAAATAAATAATTCAATTCAAAATTGTAATAGCAGTCATAATTTTTACAGAATTCCTGTCATATGTTCACCAAAATATTTACTAATATTTACTAAAAAAATTTATATTTACTAGTTGTTGGGCCTCGGTGTTTTTGAAAGTCATTATCGTTCTCTTGATTATGGCTCTCTGACTGTGATTTTTCGCAAGCAGAATCCGAGCTACTTTCAGAATCTTGTCTCTCGCTACTTGGATTTATGTCAAATTGTGTATCTTCTTCGATACTCTGTGACTCGTCTTCATTATTCATCCAATTAATATTTTGGTATGGAGTTTCGGCAGTATGGGATTCCCCATTACGATTCGGTTGAATGACCGCACGTACAATTTGTAGGGTTGTCCGAAGATCTTCACCTGGTGGGCCATTGACATTTAGCAAAAGCTGAGTCCTGTGCACTCGTGCTACTTCATCCTCAATGAGCGTATTATCATCAGACTCTTCATATATAGGAATGACAAATTGGTGAAGGGCTCTATGTGGTGAGCTTGGCTGATGTCGCTCTGATAAAATGGGCTTATGCATTTCAAGATCCGTATGCTCGAACCAGACATTGTGCCGTAATCGATGTCGAATCTTACCACGACATAATTCTTGCAGAGATAACGGATCACATTCGGCTAGAATTAAATTGAAATTATTTATTACTTTACTAATCAATTATATCAAAATATTATTAGAAATACAAGTTTAATCAAAAGACATAGACCTACACGTTGAAATATTTAATACTGCATTCAATAGCTAATGAAATTTCAATTGTCTTAATTTTGATGAGAAATAAACGTGTCGACTTTTCTATAACGAACGATTTAACTACTATAATATAGTTAACTAAAAAATTCGTTGTAACATATTTTTTAATAAAAACTTACATTTAACATTGCATTTTTTTATGGAGTATAGATTTTATTTATATGGCTATTCTATGAATAAAGACAATTAATGCAATTAAGAAATGTTAATATTAAATTAGTATTAAAATTTGATATTTTATTTTATATACTAAATTATGTATGTGTAAATTGATATTACACAAATAAGTAATTAATAAGTTTAATCCTTTAATAATTATATTATGTAGAACTGTAACAATGATCGAATATAACTATTATTTACAAATAGTTAAAACTTATTTTTTAATTATCAATTTACATCTATTTCGTTTAAATTAATTTAAATCAAAGTCATTATATTATACTTTGAAGATATTTTTATTTAAATGATGCAAAATATATGCAGAATATATATTACTATATATATTTATTTATTATTAGAAGTGTTAAATTAAAACAAATTTTATAAGCATGATATTTCTTTAAAAGAAATGAATTCTTAATTTAATAGGAAGGATAAAGCTTCGTAAAAATTCCATATTTTTATATTTACAAAATATTATAAAGTTTGAAATATATAATTTATATATATAATTTTCCCTATTAATAAAATTACATTAAAAACCTTATGATATTATTGGATTGCATTTGAATCAGTATATTTAATGTTTTCGCAAAAATTATATTGTCACAAGTTTTTGCATAAACAAGCGATCTACTCATAGCATACACAATAATAATTCAATATAAGTTTTTTAATTAATTTGAAATAAATTTTTTTAATTAAATCAATTAACTTTATTTAACTTACGTAAATGGCTGATTAATTCAGATGAACTAGGTATTATTAAATTGGCAAAAGAGACTGGAAGTATAGTTTCATGTTCCCATGTAGTTTCATTAATTTTTTTAGCTTTTATTAAATTGTCTTTATACGGCATTATTAAAATTCCACCAACTTTAACAAACTGCTTTACCAATATTTCATGAGTCTCTGGACATGTGGCACCACAATAAACTCTATCATATTGCCTTCCTGGTACTATACTTAAACAATTTCCTAAAAAAATATAAATGTACACAATAATTATACAATCTATTTTTATTTTATTAAGCTTTAAGATCTACCTTGAATAAAAATTGGTTCACAAAAATCAAATTCATCCAAAGCAAGGGACTTTTGTTTGAATTCATCCAATCTATCATAAGAGTATCTAACACAATCTTCATGTAGTTCAATACCATGATTTGTACCGCTTTGACCTATTAGAATATTATCATAAATATATACTATCACAAATTATATAAAGTAATTATGGACTTCAATAAAAATGTTTCACTAATTATTCATTATATTTATTTAATAAAGGAATAAATAATAAACAATAAGTTTTTTATCAGAATTTTTAATGATTAAATTTTTAAATATATGTTCAAATGTACTCACTTAACAATAATCCTGCCATTGTATTAAGATAACCAGTTCCAGAGCCAAGGTTCAAAAAGCTTAAGCCAGGTTTTAATGCTAACTCTTCCATAATTTCACAGTATATACATGGTGCTGATAAGTGTATATTACCATGTTTCCAAGCAAAATCTTTATATGCATTATCTTTGTGTGAAGAAAGAAAATAATCACCCCTATCAACAGCTCTGAAAACTTGTTCAATTTTTTTAGATCTAATGTAACCTGAATCAACAAGATTGTCTACAAGTTCATCATTATCTTGTCCATTACTGAATGCAGCACCCATTTTTAAATAAATATATGACTAATCTATATTTCACAAAATAATGTAACACAATTTAATATTTGATTGAACGTATCTTCATAATTTGATGGTTTTTAACTGAGTATCCATATGTAAAAATAAAGATAAAAAGTTTAATTTAAGCAAAATTATATTAAAATTAAAATTATAATATTATTGAATAAAACCATAATGAATAGAGGGTATTATATATTCATCACTTTGATAATTTATATTATTTATATTTATATATTTATAAAATTTATATTGTTTAAAAAATAAAATAGATTAATCTTTAGATAATCAACAAATTCGCTGCAAACTTTCGAGTAATGTATCTATGTCGTTTTTTTTCTTTAAATATTAATGGATCATATTTAGTTGTGTTTGATAATTAAATTATACATATTTGAAACAATCATAACATTATTTTTAATATATAAATTATTACGTTACATTAAAAATTTTAAATCATATATTATAATTAATCAAATTAAAAGATTATTACGAATTAATGATATTAATATATTGACCTGGAATTTACTACAGTTTGAACATAGAAAAATTGTTTGTATTTATTTTGTATACTTTGCTGTCACACGCGCCACTTGACCATCGATATGCAGGAAACAAAATCGAAAACATTGTGCCAGAGCTACCGTGTGAAACAAACTATTCGTATGTCATACGTGTTACAAATATTTATTAAAAATCACTTTATTTCATTTTTATATAAACCCTAATCAATACTGTTAATAAATATTTGTATATTCATATGCATATATTTATATATATATATATATATATATATATATATATACACGCGTATTGAATATTTGTAGAAATAGTATTTTATTGTTCGGAGATACACTAACAAAATACTTTGTAAATGTTCTAGAATTGAAGAATAAAATATACGTATACCATTTAAATATTATTCTTAATTAAATGTTTACAATTTTAGATGTTGATGTATTAACATTTAGTAAAATTAAAAATTAATTAAGAAATTTATTATTATGGATGCCGTTTTCGATATTTTTCAATGTGAGTTTATATTCAAACATAATAAGTGCATAAATAAATTACATCAACTGATAATGACAGATTCAGAATCAGATCTAATATACTTTATTCGCTGTTACATAAACTATCACGATAAACACTCAATGCACTTAATGTATATTTATCTTTTACAATTTATTTCACTGTTTCACCTGCATGCTATTTTATTTATTCGTAAACAATCATGAAAGATTATCTACTACCCTACAGTAGTGTTTTGTTCTACTTTCTATTTTCATCTAATATGTAATTAACTGTATAAATTGCATCTCTCACGCGCAGTCTCAATATTGATAGGTTATGTTATACAGTTTTCTCACTGATTAAAGGAAATATTCTCTTTGTCTCTTTAATAATGATATTTTCGGTACTTTAGAAAAGGAGATATAGATTTTTTTAGTATATAATCATATACTTATATATTTGATATTCAATTAAAATAATAATGAGATATTATATAATTGTTTAATAGCTATAATTAATAAGTTAGGGGAGATAATATATATATATATATATATATATATATATTGAGATTAAAATATGCTTATATATACTTTACATATTTTATATTCTTTTCTGCTATGAAAAATAAATATTAAAAGCTTGTATTAGAGATTTTATTTTTATTTTTTTGTTATAATAAATTATTTGAATTACTTCTTTAAATACAGTTTACAGTTAAAAAAAAACTCAATAATTTTCAAAGTATATTATATCTAAGAATAATATTATTATAAAATATATTGATGCTTTAACTAAAAATGTAAACACTTTTCTCTATGTAATAAATAGATATATTTTTATAATAATATATAGATATATAGATAATAAATAGATATATATTTAATAAGGTTGGAAAAATCTGTACAATACTACAAACCTAATATATTAAATTATAGCACATACAAAAAATATATACTGTTTATTACCACATGAAATAATAAGTAAACCTAAAGATAATAAATTCTCAAATCAACGTACAAAATATTTAATTAATGAATTTAGTGAAATTCAAATAAAAACACATAAAGTATTACTGAGTATTTCCTCATATATATTCAGTAATCCCGCGACAAAGTAATACTTCAACTATTGATATATCAAAGTATTAATACAATTATAACTATCAATACATTTTTTATTTAATTTAGTTATAAATATTAAGCAAACTTATTGAAATCGGAATATATCAATTTTATATCATGAAACAATCAATTGTATGGATTAAGTTTTATTCTTATTTATAAATATGTTTTAAAAATGTCATTAAACTTATTTCATTGTTATTATTTGAATAGTATAAATGCATATTAGTTTTAGATTTTCTATATAATATTTAAATAATAACAAATGTTTTCAATTCCATAATATTAAATTAGTTTTTTAATTTAAAACTTGGCGCCATATGTATGTATATATGCAAATATTATGCACCGTTCGGTTGAAATACGAAGTGTTTAATCAAGTAGTAAAAAAAATTAGTACAATAATCTTCTCTTCTTAATTTATTGAAATTTAATAACTAAATTTAAAATTACAATTAAAAGTACAATTATAAGAACAAATTCCTCCTAATTTTATTATTTTTATTAATAAATTTATTGTTATTAATAAAAATTATAATATTAATAAAGATTAATAAAACCATGCCATTATTGATGCAAATTCCTATATATGATCGAATTGTATTTCGCAGCACACAACAGAATGATATGTGTCTACGTTATTTTGATATTCTAAAGTGTTTTATGATATAATTATAACATTATCGTGGCAAAATATTTTCATACAACCTTTGTGTGTATTCACATGCCTTTCATAGTGGTAAACGTGTCTTTCTTAAGAATTCATTAAAATTTATGTTAACATTGTACATTTATCTTTTATTCGTAATATGAAAATTAAATCAAGTGGTCAATTAGTGTACATGAGATGCGTACTATAAGTATTCTAATGTATAATTTATTGTATTGAAGGAAAATAGCATGATATATATCGCTGTACACATGTTAAACATAACATGAAAATTAAAAAATGAAAAAAATGAAATGTGGTCAAATTAATTGTACTATTAAATTAAATTTCACTTTGGAACCACAATTTTCTTATTGAAAATATTACTCTAGTATTTCTAAGTAAATATTTAAATAAAAAAATAGTCGTAATACTTCAAGTATTTAAAATTGTAAAAAGATTAGAAAGGAGAATAAATAAGTATTAATACTTGTATCATACATGCAAGTATACGAAAATGCATGGGCACGCTCATCGTACTAAGGAGCCAGGGTCACACACACGTGCACGCCACGCGTTCATTCTCTCATACTCCCACTCATAAAGGTTCCAATTACGGAACTATATAATCAAAGCAAAATCTTTTTTTATAAAAATACCACTTAATTCTATCTAGTTTTTCAAACAAAATAGATTGATTAGTGCATATAAATTTCATAGAAGTTTACTATTAAAAAAATATTTACCAATCAAGGAATAAGCATGCACTTTACTTCGGGAAGGGACACGCATATGCATATTCGCAAGTGTATTTAAGCGCTAACTTCACACGACTTCAACAAAAATCTCCTGGGGTACGAATACGATCCCATATTTAATCCTCTTTCGCACACATGACGAAATCAAGTCGAGAATTCCAGAGGCGCATGCGCAATTTAAATTCCTTCAGTAAACGGGTGCGCTTACGTGCATATGTGTTATGCTAGTCACGAATGCACACATGCGTGATAAAAAGCTGATGGCGACTGACAACTTTAAAACGTGAATCCGGTCAGCGGTAGCAAGAGAGTCTAAAAATTACCCTTAAAAGTTGATAAAAAAAAAAAAATCTAAACTGGGTGCAAGACATACAGTACTAGTTTCTAGCATACTCAATAAATTCATTGGGCAGTGAATTTGTGTTTTTTTATATATACAGAGCAGAGCGAGAGTCAAGACGCAAACCGCCGTCTCGCTGCTGCTGCTGCGTTTTCCGTCGACTATATGTAGAGAGGCTGCGCAGCAACCGGGTCGCAAATGCCCGGCCTTTTCTTCACGTTCTTCATTTTTATTGAAAATAAAAGACGGTTGAAAGGGTTGATCGAGCGACTGCTCTTGTGCAAAGGAACACGAGGTTCGTTACGCTCCGTTGAAATTGCAGTAAGTACTTATAAGCATTTAACAAAGATGTATCGAGAAAATTGAGAATTATTTGTATAACTCAAATACTTTGTATAATATGACTATGTATGATATAAGAAAATAATATGACTTCTTAAATCAATATTTTACGAAAGTTATAAATGCGTTAACGAGCTTAGAAAAAATTTGGTTTATTAAATGTTAAATTATAAAATTGGGAAGGCAAATACGAGTGGAAAGAAATATTAATGATCGAACTTAAAATGCGATTATTGACATGGATCAACATTAGATAATATTGAAAGTAAAAACTACTTTGCAGCAAAACTTTCAGACTGGTCAATTATTAGAACGTGACTTAAGCCTAGTCAGTAACCCTTACAAAGTCGCCTAAACACTAAATTATATTTTATAATAGTTATGTTACGATTTAAATGAGCTTTGAAATAGATATGAAATGAGCTTTGAAATAGATATTAAATTATTACTTTTCCTTTCCTAAAGTTTCATATACTTTCCTATGTTTAGGAAAATATTTCAAAATAAATATATGTATTGTGGATGAATTGCAAATATACATTACTCGCATGAGTTTTCCATTTGAATTTCTTTTTCAAGTGTACATAACGTACGTATCCCGCGTTCTGGCTAAACACATTTTCGCAAAAAGGATCTTGTGGCTTTTGCGCGTATACGTGCAAACATACATAACTTATAGGGAAAGACGTCGACGAAGTAAAGACTAAAGATAGGGAAGGGGAAATGCTTGTATACCCTCGCTTAAGTATGAGCCTGATAAAGTGCAAGGTAGGGGAAAAGTCGCCGGGACCTACCAGCGGGCTTTTTTTCGCGATAAATGTGTCCACACTGCGATTGTTAGAAAATACAGAATTAAGATATTTTGTTTTATTATATATGTTTAAATTGAAAGAATATTTTTCCAAATTTTAAGTAGTGGATTACATCAGTGAGTTATTGTTTGCATATTAATGTTTCTGAATAATGCTCCTATTTACGCGGCGAAGGAGAAAAGCGCTCAATTAAAGATAACTCCGTAGTATAAAATATAATAAAACAAGTTGATACAAAAAATTTCCCCTCATGCTTATTTTTAATTGTCTTTTTTATCAGAGCATTTCTATATATTTACAATTTCCCGTATAATTAATTTAATTAATTAAATATCGCGATTAAATTAATTAAGATCGTCTAATTTGCAATTTCAATCTTATACTGTAGCAAAAAATCCATATTATATAAGATCATGGTTTTTCTCGAATAAGACAAGAAAACATAAAATTGTAGTGTACGAATGATTTAAATGTATAGACTGTATGCAAGAAGCTAGAAAATATCAATTTAATTTTTTACCTTAATGTACTTACGTTGTTAACCAACTTCCAATTGTTGTATTATCAGTCAATTTTGTAACTATTAAATTTAGGATAAAATGTAGGTATTTCATAAATAATTATGTTCATTACATGGCATACCGATTTTGGTTTAGTTCACGTAGGCTTACGATGACGTCATAAATACTAAGTTATAGGAATATTCACATTGCTCATAGGTCAGATTATAATTAATAGATTTCTAATAATATGAAGATTTACTTTTTAATTATCTATTGAATGTTGTCATATGAATAACAGATTTTTTATTTATTCTGTTTTAAGTTAATATTTTAGGTTAGAATGCAGAGCTCAACTAATTTCATTATAAGTTAAGATTGAATCATATATATTCCAATATATTAATATTTATGCTAGATTATTATAATATTGTATGTATATAACATTTATATTTTTCTCGTTTGTAATAAAAATGATACTATAATAGCAGTTTATAATAGTATAAAAGTTGTAAGCGAGAACGTATAATTTATTACATTTTATTAACAAATATTGTAAAAGTATAATTATTTCATAAAAACATATCTATAATCGCTAATTTCCTTATTAACAACTTCATTTTTTATCTATGAAAATGGACAGATAATTTTGTAAGCCAAATAATATAGAAAACTAATCAGTTTCCAATATATATATATATATATGTAAGAAATTTGTACAAGAGAGCTTTTAATTTAACTGGAAATAATGAATATGGATTTAGTTTTATATAAACGTTTTAGTTATATATATAGAGCGCCAAATAATTATTATGTATATTTGAAGATTTATGTTATTATTCCAAATTTTTATATAATTATTTATATGAATTGAATTAAATTTAAAGCCTTCATAATTTTTCATGCACATACTTTTTGAACGTAATATAATATATGTAAACATTTTTAAAAATAATAATCATTCATAATAAATTGTGTATACACTACTTTTATTTAAAAAAAAAAAATGTATTTTTTAAGATTATAAATGGTTTGTGTTTTTACGTTTTATTTATTTAAAACATTGCATAATTAATCTTAAATTTTATACAAGTTATTACAGAAATATGTTTAATGGATAAATGTATTAGGATCTTGTGCAGTTCTCGTTTTTATAATATGGTTGTTAATCGTAATTGTTACAATTAATATTATTTGTTCATTTACAACACATTAATATGGTTATTAATTATATATATTTAAATATATTTATTTAAATATATTTTTTATACAAAATATACTTAACTAATTTCGTTACCAATTAAGATATATTGGTTTAATGATAGAAAATCATAGCAAAAGAGTATTATTCATAATTTTACAAAATTAAAAACATCTTTGTCAAGATTAATTCTAATTTCCAACAGTAATCTTTATAAGAACTTATGGGAAAGCTTAATTTAAAAAATTATGTATAATTCATCATAAATCATTTTTATTTATCAATTTTCAATGATCCAAATGCTTCCTTATACCACAATATGAAATTAAACATTTAAATTAAAGAAATTTATAGAGAAAAAATGTTTGAACATGCTAGTAATGTTGGTTGTGAAGTAATTTCTCCTATTGATTATTTATTTTTTTTCATTATACATTATTCATTATACAAATTTTAGTGTTCACGCTGCTTGACCTTGGGAACAATGGGAACCAGCGGTTTTGGGAACTGGGATAGTAAGAGCGCGCGCGCGGCACAAAAATCGATTGGCGCAAAGAGGGAAAGATTTTGTGTAGTGCCATTGGTTATATGATGCGAGTTCCTCTGCTAATAGGTGTACTTGGATTAATTTCTCGTCGTCTCTTGTAAACGAAGCTCAGCTTAATTATAAGTTTTTATTGATTATTTAAAGTTTTTTCTTTTTAAAAATTCAGCTTAATATAATAACCATAAATAAATATATTAATAATAGTGGGTTTTCTATTAAATTTATAAATATCACTTTGTTCAATAAAAATTAAAAATTTATTATTTGTGAGTATTTGCTTTTTTTCCGGTACTTGTGAAAGAACTTATAACAATATATATTTTCATTATTTTATAATTTATTATTTAATAGTAAAAATATGTAGAATAATTCTATAATTTTGTAAAACTTATATATATTGGGTGTTCAATTTTATTGTAATAATATTGCATAACATTTAAAGCAGAAAATAATTTTTTTAAATTTTATGTTTATTTTCTCATACAATGTAAAATTACAATGAATAGTTTATTTTTGAATGTAATGTGTACATAAAAAAATGTATTTTAAAAATGTTTAACTAAGAATATTTCATCATATAGAAATATATTAAAATTAAATCACGTAATCAAAGTAAGTATTGTATTGCTTTGGCAATATAAATATATTTAATTCCTTAAATGTTATTTAACAAATATGTATAAAATATCCATTTTATTTTCTTAACTACATAGTAACATACACGCAATTATACTTTTATCACAATCATTATAATGTTTCAATAAACATTTGAAATCGATTTCATATATAGATAATTAATATTAAATTATTAGTTTTATATTTCAATAAAATGAAATCTGAAAAAAATATATAAGATATGTGTATATATATCTTTAGTTAAATTATAATTAATTATATAAAATAAATAATTAACTATTTAAAATGAATATATAAAATATGTATTTGTAAAAGCATATAATTACCTTTTTCGATGAAAAACAATTAGTAGTAGAAGCTAATTAAAATATTTTTTTATTTAGTAAAATAAATCTATATATTTATATCTAATATCTTTAAAAACATATTAAAAATAGTTAAAATACATAAATTTGCTTTATTTACAGGATTTTTGCACATTTTATATTATAAAACATCGTAATATGTTGAAATATTAAACTGCTTAGTACACTGTTTATTAAATTTTATATAGAATTTTGGTATTAATTTGTTATTTACTATAATATTTTTCGTATAAATTAATACGAAAAAAAGGTATGATTTTTTTTGTCAGAATATTTTACTTTTTAAGCGAGTACTTTTAAATATTCAGTCATTGCTTTGAATATTTTCAGATTTATTATAGCTCAGCGCCATCTGTACCAGATCTTGTGCATAATTATTTGTAAAAAATAATTATGAAATAAAAATAGATTATAACGTCAATTTCTTTTTATTGATTACAATTATTTTTATATAGCTTACTATTATTATTAATCTGTTACAATTTAAATTTAAGCAAAAAAACTTTATTTATTATTAATTGTCAATTAATTGAAAATTTTATATTAAAATAATTTTATTCAAATAATTTTCGTAAATAATTTTAGTAATAGATAAGTTTGTAAAAGTAATTTTACTTAAAGAATAGAATTGAATTGCAGATAATAAGAATATTAATACACTTAAACGAACGTAATAATGTAGTCAGTAATATAAATATAATACCGAGGCACTTTTTAGTTATTCTAGGCTCGGATGAAAATAGAATGAACAAAAAAATAGGTAAAATTTATGCAGGTCAAAATCAGTAATTAACATTAGTGTTATTCGAGTCACTGAAAATTAATATTATCTTTTTATATTTCTTATTTGATCATAAATAGAAAAACGTTGAAATATTGCTTATGAATTAATATAATAAATAAAATAGTGCTAATTTAAAAATGGATGCATTGTTGTCATGTAAATTAACGTAAATTCTTATAATGGGTGTCATGTATACGTATATACTATATAAGTAAATTCATGCAATCCGTCGTGTCCGATAAATGAGAATAGCGCGGATATATTGCAGTTTAAACTTGGCGCATATTTTTATCTACAGATACATGAAGTCGCAACGCGCGCACAGGCGGCTGTGAACTTTTCAGTAATCGGCAACACCGCATTTAGTTTACCAACACCGATGTTTGTAACACATGCATGTGTCGCGGGCCTTCTGGTCCGGTGTCCGCACCTAATCGTGTGTACTTGCGTGTGGCCCACTTAAAAAACGGCCCCTGTCGGTATTATAGTCAGTCCTTGTACAGTATCTTCAAATCTAGTGCTAATATATTAAGTAACACGTTCTACAAACTGGAAACTTACGAAGGTTGCATGAATTTTCGGAGCGTCTCTTCGAAGATGATCGCACGCGCGCATACGTACGAATAAATAAAACGCGAAATTGTATCACTATTGTATATGAACTTGTATTTATAATATATAAAATGCGAGATTTAAACGCATTTTAATTAATTATTAAAACCTCATACAAATTTAGAACTACTTATTCGTATTGAATCGGGATAGTCATATGTTGTGCCGCGCGCTCCAAATTGTACAATTTAAAATCAGTGTGTATAGTGACTTTTGGCGGTGACGGAAGAGACGCAAAGGAATCAAGGACTCAAAAATAAGGATTTTGCATATGCACACGTACGGACGCAGTCATGAAAACTGTATATTCGACTTGAATATGCGACTAGCTGTGAGGGATTAACTATCTATAACTAGCCTGGAAGGAGGTGGGGGTTTGTAAATTCTATGTACGCGGGAAAATTTAAACTGCGCGCTACTATTTTTAGTGCCTTGCGTTTTAAGGGAGTTCCCTGATAGCTATAGCAGATAGATCTGCGAACATTTATTTTATAAATATGAGCATGGAAATGATTTCTATTAAACAGCTTATATCATATTTTTTTATTCTAAAGTATTTTTCTATATTTGAAATGGTTTTTATATTTATATTTTAGTATATCATTAATAGATTGATTGAAACAATTTTAATTATTATATGTAATTTTACTGAATAAGAAATCATTTAAAATGTTAAAAGCAACTTTTTCCACTATTAAAAGTTGTGAAAAAATGTAATACTTACGGCTGTATGTACCCACACATAACACATTTATGTTTGTGGGTATATGCGTATGTGTATGCATATATTACAATCTAGTGAAAGTAACTTAAAATGAACTATATATAATTGTGTCGTTAATATATATTATGATGATATATTTTTATTTGATCGTGGTAAATATTAATGAGACAAAAATATAGCCAAGAGTTTTTTTAAAGGAGTTTCTTCAAAGACGACAGCGTGGATGAGAATAAGTAAAAGTGTAAAGGAGAACGCAAGCGTGTTCCCTTTTCGTTGTTCAGAGCTCCACGCGTCGCGTCCAGAATTATCGATTTTGGAGTTCGAACGCATAGAGGCTCGTTCTCTGGACTCGATAATGGTCTACCAACTGGCAACGCCTGCTTCTAAGCGTCTTCTCATCTTTCATTTAACATTTGTAATGAGATACATAAATCACTTAAAACAAAACAACTTAAAAAAACAATTTCGTCTAAAATCTCATTCTAATCGATAAATTCATAAACGTGGGTTGCAGAATGTAAAATTATTATTGATTTTATAAAAGCTAGGTCGACGGGTTCTTATTCCTAAAATTTCTGTTTTCCTTGCACAATTTTGTCAATATTTATTTATACAGAACACAAATAAGTAGCAAAAACATCAATGCCAATACAAAATGTTACCGAGTACACAAAATTAAAAACGAGTGTTTCCAAGTAATAAAAAGTAAGCGTCGTTCATCTTAAATGAACAACGTCTATACATTTAAATTGCGTGAAGATTACTAGTTTTTATTTAGAATTTAGAACGTGAGATGTTTTACATAAAATTATGAAGTTTACCGTGAATTTTTCGATTAAAAGCATTTTGGGTGGAGTACTCAATGGTAAACTGTATCTTGTGCGCTTGTGTTTATATGTAGTTTTTGCGTAATACATATATATATATATATATATATATATATATTCAGTTTTTTTTATATACTATATATATATATATATATATACGCATACGTACACGTGCACATATGCCTTATTAAATGAGATCTTTAAGCAATCAGCGTGGGCCTCTATTTAATCAATCCCTACAAATCTTTTAATACTTTTAATTTTCCATTTTTTATTTCTAGAATGGAGGAGATTCTAGTCGACGATGTGAGTGATAAGTGCGTGACGGAGACACCTGCCGCCGTAGTAAGTAGTTGTAGTAGTAGCAGTGCCGCCTCTGCCTCTGCCTCTGCCATCGCCGCCGCCACCGCCGTGGACGATCCGTCGAGCCGCGTGATGTCAATGTTGTACATTCAGCAAGGAAAGTTGCACGCGAATCAAGTAAACAACAATAACGCGAGCCAGCCGCTTGTTCACGTCGTTAACAAGTCGCAGATCGCCGCCTTTAATCAGGTAAGATTAATACAGCAAATCAAGGGAGCTTGCATTTTACTCGACGCACATCACATATACGTGCTAATCGCGCGCGCGCACCAGAGAAATGCAGACTGGTATAGTTGAAGATTGTAAAAAGAGCGTGTTCACATACGTACGCACCTTAATGCGCGGACCTCTATATGTGTTTGCACTGGTAAAATGGAACTTGCTCGCTTTTTGATAGTTTCGCTCTGCGTTTGCCGAGGTATAATTTCGTTTTTATTTATAAATAAGTGGTTGGAAGAGAGCATGAAGATTTATCAAAGGGGATGATGTGGAAATATTGCGAAAATCAAGTGTACACTGTTATGTAAAGTCATGTAAACATAGTAAGTGTTTTACTTCCTTCTGTTAAAGACCTATTTATTATAATGCTTTTTTCATATTTATAATGTGTTATACTTTATGAATTGACGACTTTATTGAATTTGAATACTTTTGCTCAAACTTTCATATAGTATCACATTTAATGACGAGTAATTTATATAATTTAATGTATCAACTGTAATGCCTTTTAGTGGATTATCTCAATTATTATTTTCAACTTATATAATAAAGGAAGATGATGCTGAATACGAGCATGATTGTAAAAAAAATTATTTTTTTAAGGTAATACACATTTTTTAACCTAGTTCAAGTTTTATTAATTTAAATATTATAAACTTTTTTTAGATTTTTATAGATTACTTAATTAATGTTATATTTTTGTAAATTATAATTAAATAAATTTTAATAAATTGGTTACACTAGTGAAATATACATATGTGATATACTATTTTTATTTATTATTTTAAATAAGCTTATCATATTCTTTTAAGTTTTAAAAGTTTGAAAGAATTTATCTATATTACTTGTTATCTCATTAATTTTATAAATATATATTTTAAGTAATTCACTTGTATATTAATTAATTGTATTGTATATTAATTAAAGTAATAATAAAAATAAATGATATTAGTATTACTCTTAAATTCATAAATATTTTGTGATTCCTGTATATCTGACATATTATATTTTAGAGTAGTAAACTGACATAATATTAAAAAATTAGTTTTTTCATTGTCTTGCAAATGATAAGATCAAATTATAACTCAATTATTATATTTCAACAACTCTAAAACATGAATACTAAATATTATAATAATTATTATATATTACTGAAAAGTTCCAAATATTTTTTACATTATTTATAAAATTGTTATAATTTATAAATCAATGTACATTTAGATTTATCCAATAGTTTTTAAAAAAGTATATCACTGTTAACATTTATTTTAATTATACTATATAATATCAACCCATATTTTAAATGAAATATAGATAATACACGGTTCTTAAAAATATTGTTTTTTTATATTGTTATTTAGTAAATTGAGTAGTATAATGATATGACAATGTATACACTTCCATGCTTTCATTTATGTACATATTAAATATACTGGAAAGTATAATTTTAAATTATATAATTCAATTTGAAGTAAATTTAATTTAAAATTCTTCTTGTAAAAATTATTACAATACTTGGAAATTTCAATAAAAATTAAAGGCTGTTGTATTATTGTTAAATATTAAATACAATATATCCTTTTTTTTAGATTGTACTTCAAAGTCTTAGCCAGGTTAATCAGACTCAAATACCACAACCTATTACTATTCGTAGACAGGTCAATAGTGGTTTGAGCTCTCCATCTGCAACTCAGACACAGAAGCATATTTTGGTTCGGAAATCTAATGTATCTGGTGCCCAGATAATGCCACTCGGTACTTCACAAGATAGTCAAACTCATACTCAGACAGGAGGGAAGTCTGGAATTGCTTATCTTGGAACAATTATCAAGCCGAAGCCTAGAGAATCTGTTGTTATACCTGCAGGTAATTATTTATGAAAATTAATTGCGATCTTTTATTTTAAAAATAGTTTTAAATTTTAACTTTTATTAAGATATACTAATTATGAAAAATTATAATGTAAAAGATAAAATAATTAAATTTTGTATGTGTATGTAAGAATTTTTTGATTAAACTAAAAGAATTCATTTATTTTGTATGAACTTTTTAGTTGAAATTACATGTTTTAATTCAGATATTTATTATTTAAAAATATAATTACAATTATATTATTCTAAAATTTATCTTATACATTAAAAATACATTCAAATATTTTACAAATGAATTTTGGTACATAAATCTCTATATGAAAATTATTGTAATAATGTTTAATAACTAATTTATATGAAAGTAGGCCCAGTGAATACAACTCAAATTACAAAACCAAAATTAGTAATTGCACCTGTTATTTCACATGTGACACAGACAAGTAGTACATCCAATCATTTACAAAATCAATCTTCCAAACATATGACTAACCTCCTATTGCCTGTGAGTATTCCACAACAGAGTTCTTCTACAACCAAGCAAAGCCTCAATTTTAAACCAAACTTTAATTTTAAATTTAACAACGGACAAATCAACACTGATGCCAAAAGCACAATAACAGGTACAAAAATGGTTTTAAAGCATAATATTTAATTTTACAATTTTTTACAGTCTAATAAATTAATAATAAAACATATATTTTAATCTACTACGTTTTCAAGCATTGGATTTCATGAAACATTGGTAGAATTATTGTGTTAATATTTAATTAACATTATTTATAAGAAAAAGTTATTTAAAAATATTTTATGCCTAATAAATGTCAAAATTAATATTAATTGTATTAATAAGAATATTAAGATAACTATATTATTGTATTAAGTTTTTAAAAACAATGAAAATATAGTTAAAAATAATTCTTCTAATTGAAATACTATTTTAATAATATAACTTTATTTAATCTATATTTTTATTTCATATTTTGTTATTATTTAAGTTTAATTTCTAATATTCAAACATACTGCATTACGAATGTATTGTTATGATTTTTTAAATCTGATTAAAAAATAATTCATGTTTAATTATTAATATTATAGTTATTAAATATTGCTGTTCATTTTGTTAATTCATTTTTTGAATTTCGTGATATGAAGTTATGTACTAAAATGAGATTTAAATATTAAGTAATTTAAAACTAAGTACATTTCAAATGAAAGTAAAAATAAGTAACCAAGAAATATGTATTTTTCTAGTTTTAAGAGAATCTAAGACATCAAATTCAACAACAAATCCACCACCTCTACACCCCATAGCTAAAATGAGTTTATTAAATGTACCGAAAAATGTTAGTAATTCTACAGATAGCATTAAAATAACTGAGAATCCCGATTCAGCAGTGATCACCCCAATTCCAAAGAAAGATGATTGTAACCTTCCAGAGAAACGGAAAAAAACTATCAGCAATATTTTACGAGGTTCAGGAGAAAAGCGAATAAAAAAACAGAGTTTTTCAAAATCTTCACAAGAAACTAGTGTAGTTGAATTGCTTGGCTATACTTTAAATAGCCCAGAATCTGAATACGAAAAAGATAAAAAAAAAGACAAAGAAAGTGACGATGATATTACATTAATAAAAGTTGTTGCTAGTGAGGAAAAAAAAATTAAACGTCCCGTAGTACCAGATGATATTAAAATAGAGGTCATTAAAGGATCAAATAGAAAAGATGTTGAGGTAATAGAGAAAACTGAAAAAATAAATGGTAAGCCCAGTAATGAAGAAATAAAGGAGCAAAATCTTATGCATCAAAATGATTCCAATTTCGATGCAACAAAAGTTTTAGATTGGAAAGATGGTGTAGGTTCATTACCTGGCAGCACATTAAAGGTAATTGAAATATAAGACATAAATACTCAATAAATTATATTTGTTAGAATTTATTTTTAAAATATATGTATTTTATTAACAAAATTCTACTTTTATTTTTAAGTTTTGCATGAATGAGTTTGGTTTAATGGAAGTTGTAGATGAAGATGAAAATAAACAAGATAAAGACGAAAATATTGGTGATAAAGAGAACGTATGCTTTACCCAAAATTCTTCCAAGTCTAGTACTCCAACAATAATTAATGAAAAAAAAACAGAAGATAAAAAAATGCGAACTGTCTCAGCAGATACATTTTATTGTTGTGATGGCTGCGGTTGTCATGGACTAGCTTCAGAATTTGAAAGTCAAAATTCTTGCAGTCCATCATGTACAGAATATATTGAAGCAATGAAACAGCAAAAATTACGAAAAGAGAAAGAAATAAAGTGAGTTTATTTATATATATATTAATTTTTTATATACAAATTGAAAACGAATATTCAATTTTTCTAATGAAGATTAGAATACTGATATTATAAAATAATAATATTTTACATTCAAACTTATAAATCCATGTCTTAAATAGTAAAAGAATTTATCATTTCCAAGCTCATGATAAAATACAATTTTGCAAATGAATTTTTATGAATTACAAAATCCTATAATAAAAGTGGAAACTTAATTTGCATTAATAAACTTAATTAAGCAAAAATAATTTGAAAGACAATCTTTAATTTATATAAATATATATATATGTACATTTTCTTATAAATTTTTGAATTATAAATTTATAACTACGGAAAACAATATAAATTTTTAATACAACTTACATGTTTATTTAAATAAAATTGAATGATTATTAAAATTTTTCAAGTATTGTTTGTTAATATTCATAAAATTATATCATAAAATTTTTAATTCTTTTATTTTTGCATATTACAACTTATTTACCTTGTTAAATTTAATTTAATAATTCAGTAAAGAGATGCGAGCTAAAAAGAAACGCAAAAAAATGCTTCAAGAACAACAAGCAAAAGATCGAGATAAGAGTAAAGATACAAATTCAAAATCAAATGATTTTGATGATAAATCAAAAGATAGTGAGGATAAATTTGATAAATTACAAGATAGAGTAAAGTCTGAAACTGATGAAGATACAAAGGACACCAACATTACCATAATGGATGAAGAAAGTCAAGGAGAATCTGAATCTAAAGTATGTTAATTTCAACTCTGAATCTAAACTTTATATTCTAATAATCTTTAATTTATACAATTATAATTATTGATATTTTATTTTTATTTAGCAATATCCATGGCAAACTGGAAAACTTGGATTTTCGTGGTCAAAATATCTTGAACATACGAAAACTAAAGCAGCACCAGTTAAATTATTTAAGGATGCTTTTCCATACAGTAAAAATAATTTCAAAGTAGGTATGAAATTAGAAGGTATTGATCCAAACCATCCCTCTCACTATTGTGTCTTAACAGTTGCAGAAGTTGTTGGTAAATATAAAAAAAATACTATATTAAAATATGTAATTTTTGTTTTATATATATTTGAATGCTTCTATTATAGGTTACCGGATAAGATTACATTTTGATGGTTATGCGGAAAATTTTGATTTTTGGGTAAATTCTGATAGCATGGATATTTTTCCTGTTGGTTGGACTGAGAAAAATGGTCATAAATTACAACCACCTAAGGGATATGTGCAAAACAATTTTAGTTGGAATGCTTATCTTAAAATTTGTAAAGCTACAGCTGTACCAAAGACTCTTTTTTCAAACAAAAATGTAAGTTTATTATTAAAAATTAATATTAATAAAATTATTAAATTTTGAAGTGCATATTTAAAAATATAAAACTATTCTTTGTTTACAATAAAATCAACAAATGTTGATACAATTTTTTTTAATAATTTTAGACATTCAAAAAGTAGTAACAGAATATTCAAAAAATAAAAATTTTATACTCTACAGCAAAATCTTTTTATTTTTAGTCTATGCTTCCTACTGGTTTTCGTGTTGGCATGAAACTTGAAGCTGTTGATCGTAAGCATTCATCCTTAGTATGTGTGGCAAGTGTATCAGATGTGATGGATTCAAGAATACTTGTACATTTTGATTCTTGGGATGATGTATATGATTATTGGGCTGATGTTAGTTCTCCTTATATACATCCAATTGGGTGGTGCCATCATAATGGCCGTAGTCTAACGCCACCAAATTGTAAGAGTTCAACATTACTTAGATATAAGGAAATAAATCAAAGTACAGTTTTATATTTTAATACTATTATATTTATAAAATATATTTATTCAATTACTTCCTTATTTAATTTTTTATATACTTTATTAATATATATTTATTTTTTACTGAATAATGATTTATAAAAAAAAAAATAATAAAATAATTTATAATATTAAGTTAGAAATAATTCTTTTAGATTATAAAGATCCTAAATCATTTTCATGGGATGCTTATTTACGTGGTACACAGTCTGTTGCCGCTCCTGCAAGAGCTTTTAAGCAACGACCACCATGTGGATTTAAAAGAGGAATGAAATTAGAAGTGGTTGATAAGCGATTACCACAGTTAATTCGAGTGGCAACTGTGGAAGATGTTAAAGATCATATGTATGTTATACATTAATATTAAAGATTGTATTATTAAAGATTATAGATAATAGATATATACACTATAATATTTATCAATTTATTATAAGATATGTTCTTTTTATCTGAGAAATAAAAAAATACTTATTTATAGGTTAAAAATTAGATTTGATGGATGGCCAGAAAATCACGCATATTGGGTTGACGACGATTCAACCGATATTCATCCAATGGGATGGTGTTCGAAAACAGGTCACCCTTTGGAACCCCCAATAAGTAAGTAATTCTTAAAGTAGGCTTTATACTATCATTTTTCAATAATGATATATTTAAATAAATTTTATATACTTATAGATTATATTTCAATTTAAAAACAATAACATGTAAATATTTATCACATTCACACACATATTTATATATTATTAATTAAAAAATATATATATTTTAAATTTTTTAGCTCAAGATAATTTAAATGAACGTGCTGAATGTGGAACTTTCGGATGTCGTGGTATTGGACATGTAAAAGGACCAAAATTTGCAACACACAACTCTGCATCGGGATGCCCGTATTCAACACAAAATTTAAATAAAATTAAAACTATTACAGATAGGCTAAGTTTAAAACATGAAGTAAATGATTTTGATGAAGATTTTGTAACAGACAAATCAAAATATGAAAAATCTGAAAAAATTAAAGTGGAACGAACGGAAAAGCGAATTTCATCTTTCGAAGAAAAATCGATAAAAATTGAAAATATTAAACAAGAAGATGGAGATTCATCAGATAAAAATGAACGAATAGATACTTCTGAAAGGTATTTCCAGACTATTTTATTCAAATACTAAAAAAATATTTCATAATTCTTCATGAATAAATATTTCCGACATGTTTTAGACTTAATAGTAAGTGGCGAATTAATAGTGATGGTCAAACAGACGATGATGAGATCATTAAAAAACGAAAAAAGCGGTATGTACTATTGATAGAAAATTAAGTAGAAGTATATTAAAATATTTATTTTAATTAAGGATCAGTAACATTTGTATACAAATTTGTTTTTATGTATTTGATGCGCAACTGTGGTAACAAATTTATATGTAGTCATGTAGGTATAATTTCAACATTTTTTTCAAGAATTTCTTGTTTAATTATATTGAAAAATTATTCTTTTAAAGTTTTTCAAAATATATAAAAATTAATTACATATTTATATAATTGAACATAATTTATTATGAAAAAATAACATTTTTTACGTTTTAAACTTATGAAAAAAATAAATATAAATATGAGATTTATTTTTTTATGAGATTTTAGAATTTTAATACGTTTTGTAATTTATATTATTATAGAAAACTTGTTAACGAAGAATCAAGTCTTCTGTCAATGCTGAATTCAAACCATGATACTTCAGCAACGCAATTGCCTTATGCTTCAAATATACCCGATAAACAATTACGAATGGAACTTTATCATTCTGTTTATAATCCAGGATATAATCCTTTGCCAGATGCACCTCATATTTGGGCAAAGCATAGCAATGCTTTGAATAGAGTAGTAGCAAAGCAAAATACAAATCCTCGACGTTGGTCGAACGAAGAAGTCATTAAATTTATTCAAAGTATACCAAATTGTAAAGAAATTGGAAGTATTTTTAGAAAACATGTAAGTTTAATTAATTTATTATTTTTACGTACACGTTTTATACAATTAAAATAATAATAAAATAAAAAAATTAAATTTGGTTTTTTAATTATATTTACATTATTTTTATATTTTATAGAATATTGATGGTGAAGCATTCTTAATGCTGACACAAGAAGATTTGGTGTCACTACTTAGTTTAAGACTTGGTCCAGCAATAAAACTGTATAATAGTATTGTTTTATTACGAAAAAGGGCAACGTGAAAATCTTTCAGTTAAAACTTTTGCACTTATAAAAATAAATATAGTGGAAATGAAAAAATGAAGTTCATTGAACATTAATAAATGTTCCTTTATTTTATTTTGTGATCTATCAAAAAAACAGATGTTTTTTGGTTAAAAGGTTTATTATAATCTCTTTTATGAAGACAAAAATATGTGAATCAATGTTCAATTGATGGGCGTTATTGACTGTTATAATAAGACGACATATACGTAAGATGTCTACTTACGCCTTCACTTAAAATTTTTTTTTTTTAATGGCGAGAGCACATACAATCATGTACAAATGTAAATATGTTATATCTAATTATTATTAAAATATTGTAATACGATGATTTTATTTTTATTACAATTTATTATTATTATTATTATTATTATTATTATCATTATTATTACGAATGATCTATTTTAATTTTTTACAAGTTGCAGATTTTATTTATACAAAAAGAAAATATATTATGAAACTTTAAGTTATAACATGAAAATTGTATTTTATTTTTAGTATTTTTTTTTTTTAATTAAATCAACTATTTTACTACAGCAAATTTTTAAAATTTGATTCAAAAATTTAATTTTTGAAAATGTATTATTCCTTAAAGGTTTGCAAACAATAAATTGAATTTTAAAGTCTAATTTTTAATATTTAAGTATGAAGAATCTACAACAATATTATTGATCGAAGTATAAAAAAATTATAGTTTATTATATCTAAGACTTTGTGCTATAGAATATTATACAATTAATTAAATTAAATTCCATCTTATTTGAGAAGAGTACAATTAACAAATATTACAGTAATTAATTTACATAATATTTAGAATTAAAAATTGAAAGTATACAATAATCTGAAAAAATAAAAATTATTTTAAAATAATTTTATTAATACTATGGATTGAGATAAAACTGTTTGATTATCTTATTTTTAACGAATGATAATTATTTTATTTTTAACTAATAATTAGGATATATAAAAAAATTTATTTTAGCTAACAAATATTTAGATAAATCCATTTTAATTCTAAAAATTAAATCGAAATTATTCTCTATTAGATTTATTTAAAATTACTAACATTTGTTAATGTAATTATTTCAATTACGTATAAATTATTTAATTCATTAATCTTTAAATTAATAAAAATATATAAAGTGACTGACAAATATTGATATCCTTAAAAATTTTTATATTTTTATAAATATTTAGAAAATAAAATGACTTTAAAATTTTTTAAGTTATTTATTTTATAGTAAGTCTAAATTTAATAGAAATGAGAGTTATTTTGAAACAAGATCAAATAATTAAAATTAATGATATAAGCGTTACAAGAGCAGTATTTTTATAAACAATTTATATTTTATTATTTCAGTAAAATATTAATTTTTCAAATGATAGTATGATGTATAAATTATATATAGATATATATGATATATATATAAATATATAGTATGATATATAAATAATAAATAATTTCTACAATATTTAATATATTAATTTAATACTTTTAATGTAAAAATTTATATTAAATATATATAATTTTATTAATAAATATTCTTCATATAAAAAGTTTCAAGTATTTAATAAAAAATGCACTATGCTTTTTTTTATTAGAAAACCTTATCAGAAATTATTAGAAAAAGAAAAAAAAGTTAATATTGATCACATGGAAAATATTTTTATTCCAATAATTTTGTGCTATTCTGTCAAAAGTTATTTTCTTCCGTACCTATCAAAATATAATATATTAGCATATTCTTTTAGCAGAATTATGAACAAAAAATATATTAACAGAATAATACATAAATTATTTTTTACAAAAATTCATGAAATATATAAAATTGATTATTTTACTATAATAGAAAAAATATATAAGTAGAAAAATAATAAATTATCAAAAAGAACTTTTCAAAATATTTTGTTTAAACTTATAATTTTTTATTTATTATGTTACGACAATTGATTCTTTAACCTTATAGAATATATACACAAAAGGTATAACTACGCTTATTTTATTATTAACATTCAAATTAAATAAATAAAATTTATTTTTATTGTATTGTTTTTACTGTACTGGATGTATTATCTAAAATTAAATCTTATAAGCAGAAGTTAGAAAAAGTTATATGAATTTTCATAAAATAATAAAATCTTCAAATATTAATTTTTATTGTATTATTAATTATTGTATTAATTATTATATAACACAATATATTTTCTGTTATACTATATTCAGTATGAATAAGAAATTTTATTAAGCAAAGAAGAATTATGTTTTATTAAATGAATCTAATTTAATTACATTATTTCGTAATATTACAGTTGATATTTTTAAAATTATTATTAAAAGTGATGTATACATAATTCATAGAATTATTCATATCGTAAAAGTGATGCATACATAATTCATAGAATTATTCATATCATTCGTATAGAATAGAATATATTAAATAGTAGTTTTATCCAATAATTTAATTATTTAGTAATATTCAAAGGAGTAGTATTATTAAATAATATTTAGTAATATTTAATACAAACAAGTCATTTTTGATAATTAGTATTTTTTCCATTATTAAGTATTTTATTTTACTTTTAATTGGCCAATATTAATTTATAATCATTTTAATTTTATATCGTTATAAAAATTTTATTCAGTCGATGTTAAATTCGAATTAGTTGTTTAATATTTTTTATTCAAAAGTAGCAGAGAACTAAGAGGAGTTGTAAATATAACATGTAAGTATGTATTTTTAATAATAATTGTATATTTATATAAATGGTAGAGCATAAAATATAAAGCGTATGAAATAAAAATATTTTAGAATAATAGTAACTGTGCATATTTAGATAAAGATTAATTAATCAATGTAAATATAAATTTCTCAAATAATAAATTGCTTTATAGAAAATTATAGAATGCCAATAAAATTGTTTTAAATTTCCATCTATACATAGTTTTCAATAAATTAATTAATTATAAAATACAATTATATTTAATTTGAAATATTTTATAGTTTCTAAAGGATAAATTAATATTTTAATTAATTTATTTATCTTTACCTTGAATTCATGTTATATTTATTTAATATTTGTGTAATTTATATAAAAACGGTTAAAAACAAATTTTACAAATATTAATGAATTATTATTTCACATGTTTTCACAATTTTTACTAAAATAAAAATATTTCTATTAAGATCATAGGCAGCTCAATATATAAACAGATTAAAAGTAAATATATTTTATACATATAATATATATATGATCTTGTTTCTACAAATTATATAAAAATAAAAATATAAAAAAATTATATCAAAAATATTGATAATTTGTTATAATGATAACATGATGAACTAAAAATTTGTTCTTATTTTAATTTCGTCTATGTGCTTTTCAAATAAATTATTTATTTAATTTGATGTACATCAAAAACAGTCTTAGGTTGTTTATTTATCATTAATTAAAATAGAAGCTTTTAATATAATTACATTTAGAGAAATATGTTAATATGTGGCAATATGTTGTTTTCAAATTTAAGAAAAAGTCTGAAGTTGTCGAAAAATTACTTCGATTCTATATTTTAAAGTGAAATATTTTGAAATATAATGTAAATAATATACTGGAGAAAGTCCGTACAGTATTTATCTTTCTGAGTGTTTTAAACAAATTTAAATTGTTTTAAAAGTTATTTCAAAACAAATAATACTATACTTTAGTATAACTGTAAAATAATACTATTTCGTAGTCGATTACTACAGTTTTTCTAGTTGATTTTTAAATTTATAACAATAATTCATATAAATTGATTAATTTATGTTATTAATAATAAAGAAAGGTTACCATTATAAAAATAAACTTATTTAATAGTATGATATAATCAATTAATTATTTCGTATCACATTGCACCCTGTTAAAATAATTTTAGTTTGCGGAAAAATTAAAATTATATATATATATATATATATATATATATAATTAAAAATCAACTAGAAAAACTGTAGTAATCGACTACGAAATAGTATTATTTTACAGTTATACTAAAGTATAGTATTATTTATATATTTATATATAATATATATATATAATATACACATATTATTTGGAAATATAAATAGTGAATTTGAATATGCAATTATTCTCTTACTTATCATGAATAATCATTTTTAATGTCTGTATATATAACGTATACATTTATAAAGTAATCTTCGAGTAATTTAATATGATAAAATAAATAAAAAAAAGTGTAAGATACGAGATAATAGCTTTGAAACTTATGAGTATTGATCAATAAATTGATTTTCAATATACAGTTACATTACATATAAATACGTCATCCGACGTATAAATACAGATTTTCTATTTTACTCGTCTTTTTGAACCTTGAATTTTAAGATATATTATTGAAATCACAATGAAAATTAACGAAACAGTAGTCGATATATAGTGATTTGAATATTATATTCATTTTTGTATAATATTTTTATGATACTTATTTCATAGACTCTAGAGTTAAAGTATGTTCAAAATATATAAAAATTTATTTATCATAAAATAAATCTCTTGTAAGCGTTTCTACTTTAAATTAATTAAAATAAAATTTCAATAATAGTCATAATATAATAATCATAATATAAGCGTACATAGTATATATATTTACACACACGCGTAAATTTTATTCTGATTATTATACCAATTATTATTTATTCCTAGCATTAATATCATATATACGTATTCACCGCTTCAATCAACTACACGGATTCGTTGTTATATTCTGCAATAAATGCAATAAAGAAGAATATATGCATAGAAAATCAAATATATATAATATATTACATATATAGTCAATGGTATCCTAATTTCTTATTGCTTATTTTCATTTACATCTCTTATGATTCTTCACAACTTTTATTTGATTAACTTTTTATTTAAATTTAATTATTTTATTTATTTTATTTTATTTTATATTTATTATTGTCTCTTAAACAATATTCTTGAATTTATTTAGAGAAGTCTTTGACTGATCTCATGTTTTCTTTAATTTATTATACCTTAAATCAATTCAATTTATGAATATTTGTTGTGATATTAATCATATAAATACCTTATTTTTACTGAGGACTTTCATAATCGAAAGACAATTTATGATTAAAAAAAATTAAAATATTTAAAAAATTCCAAACTACACCGTAAATATTAAGACTTATTTTAATGAAATCTTTTTCAATTTAAAAGCCCTTCATTTTCATTCGGTTTAATTTCAATTTCGAATTATAAAGTTTTCTTAGGCAACATACGAAATTAAGACTGTAAAGGCTTCTTAGTGTTAAGAAAGCAATACTTCTAAGTTATTGTCGATGGCTCGAATATCTTCGGTACATTTGAAAAAGAATGGTTGCTATGAAGAATCAGGAGTGATAGAGAGTCTTGAAAAGGGCGCAGGAAATCGTTGGGCCGTATCATGCGTACGGTAAGCCCCTACTTTAAAGATCAGGAAACAATATGTATCACGATAACAAGGCAGGCATGAGCGTAGAAAGCTTTAAATGGAAAAAATGTAGCATCGAACGTCGTATAAGCGTGCGTACGTATGCAGAGAAGGGCTGCTCAAGACGATAGCCGATAATACCTCGAGAGTCAGGCCTCTGTAATTCCCTCTCGGCAATCCCCACCATTCACCTGTTGGCGCTCTTTTTCAACCTTCTGTCTCCGTCTCGTTCCAGCCAGTGGCGCATCGCGCGTATCCTCTTACACTTCTTCCTTCGGCCATGGCTGACGCACGGTGCACCGCTCCAGTAATCAGCATTACCCCGCGCACGCCGGCTTCGTATATTTACGGAGGTGCGCGCGCGCGCACGAGCGAGCGAGACACAAGCGACAAATTCAGCAGTTCAGCCGAGGCTTCAGTCAGTGGTCGACCGTCGCCGTGGTTTGGTCAGTCGTTGTAGTTTCGTCCTCCTGTGCGGATTTTTGCAAACCGGCACTGGAGTCCATAGCATCTATCGGCTCTTCCAGAGCAATTGATAGAGGAGTTCGAGCATCCGGTCGAATTCGCGTTTGCTCGAGTGGCTGCTCAGTAAACGAATAACGAGAGAGAGAGAGAGAGAGCTTATAAGCCGTGCAGCACGATGCGAGCTTGCGAGTCCAATGCCTGCTTCTATCGGCAGCATCATAGCCTCAGAAAGTCTGAGTCGAAGAGTCTATGATGTGAGGGCGTATAGACCCCTACGAAGGGCAAACGTAAGCTTTACGGAAGGCGGCAAACCCAGCTGGTGGCCAATCGGAGCATCGGGGTTGCGAGCTGGGATTGTCCGCCTCTTTGACAGCCGGACAAAGAGGCGCGCCCGGAGCCAGAGTGGGCGCATGCCTGCGTCGCGACAGCGCCCTCGTCCCCATGAGCGTCCTCTTCGCGGGCTCGGCGCGCTCGGGCCTAGCGGACTGGGGGCGCGCGTTCTGCCCAGTAGCTAAGTGTCCGCTTGATAAGGCCGAAGAGGAAGAGCAGCAGGCCATTGTCGAGCTCGCGCTCGAGGAGCCAGGACCCGGGGGCGGGGGCGCCATGTCGCGAGGCCTGCCCTGTCGACGGGGACTACAGGCCCTCGTGCTCGTCCTCGCCACCGCCTACGCGACTGTCCTGCTCTACCAGGCCGTCGCTCCCAGACAGGTGACCACCGAAACTTTGCCTTCGAATTCGAATATAGGCTGACTACTAAGAAATGTTGCCTCTTTGTGACTACATAACTTGTGCGGTATCAAAGTCAAGGGTGGCCTTGCATTTATTATGCTGAAATATTTTACGACAAATGAATCCGTGGCTGCTACTTTTGCCATTTGTTCCCTTCTTTCTGCTTAATAAAAATTCTATAACTTTTGACAGTTTTATCCTCCATTTTATACTTCTCTCTCTCTTCTTTCTATTTTCTTTTTTTCTTTAAAATCAAGAAATCAAATTATATGCATTCACAAAATGTTTAATTTATTAAGAGTAAATAAGAAATGTATATTTCGATAAGTTCACATTTCCTTCATTCTATTCTCTGACCCATAACTTCAGTATTGTGTATATTTGAAAAGTGTAACGAATCAAACTAATTCGTTCTTAATGTCAACAGAACTCAATATTTCTATCTACTATTCAAAACTTCACAATTGCACATACACTTACGCACCATTATTCTTTTATTTTTATTTTACAAAATCATTTTAACGTTTAATTGCAACATAAATGCAAAAACTGTTTAATATTAGCTTGAAGAAAATTCATATAAATGACTTTTCATATAAATAAAATTATGAAAAAAGTTTCATGTAATAATTACTATTTGCTTTATGATATGACATGAAATTAAATTTTTTAATTATGTGAAAAGCTTCTTAACTTTAAAGAAATTAAAAATTTAAAGCTAATTTTTTAAAAACGAATACTTATATAATAAATTGAACTGAAAATAAATTTAATTTATATATCAGTGTGAATAAAAAATATATTTTATTTGTTTTTATTGTTTATTAATAGTTTTTCATATAAATTCGGATATGACAGTAGAAAAAATGAATATTGTTGCTGTAGACAAAATTTCACTTTACACTTTTATCAGAGGAATACACATTTTTATTATTTCTAAAAACTGTTTCGAAAATAAACTTTGAGATAAATAATATTTATTACTAATTTTCATATTGTTAAATATTTGTCATAAATATTTGTTATATTTGTTATTCATTTCAATAATATGTTGAATAATATTTTTTAAAGAACTGTAAAGCATAACAATAACTGGAATTCCTTAAAAATTCTTCGAGTTACGTTATTTTTTTACTAATATCTTGTAAAATTTGAATAGCTAATATTAGATATTATATATTTAATGAACAAAATAAAATTATATAAAATTCAAAATTGCAATTTAGGTATTCAAATTGAGCACATATTTCGAAGTTATTTTACCCAATTAGAAGTAAAATTCCAATTAATCAATATTATAATTTGTATTTTTGTGGAAAATTGTAGTGGGTTAATGATCAGGATGTTGAGGAAATAAGCGGCGATGTGTCATTGGAGGTATCGCTGCCACGGCTCATTAGATTCAGCGTCGCGGGTGTCGTCGCCGAAGATACAGTTGCGGTCACTCCGTCGGTGGCCACTGCCACCATGGCGCCATTCTCCACAGATCTTGACGACGTTTTTATTAGTGTTAAAACAACCAGGCATTATCATCATGCTAGACTACCTGCGATTATCAGCACATGGTTTCAATTCGCTAAAGAGCAGGTCAGTTAAGCTTTAAATACACCCTTGTTATTAGTATTCCATAGATTTTTTTTGGGTCTTTCTGTCTGTAAATTTAAATCATACTGTTAAATCATTCAACAAATTCATAAAAACAATAAATATAATAAAATTCAAAATCTTATAATTGCGCTCGTAATAAAACTCTAATATTTTACTTAATTACATATACAAGCTTAAATTTTATTGTATCGACATGAGCTCAAACTTATCTATATTTTCATTCAGATCACAAATAGCTTCAACTTTTGAAACTTTATAGAGAAAAATTTAATTATCGGTTAACCATTTATATGTTGTGAAAATAAACCAGTTAATCTTCTATTACCTTAATATGTAGTTTGAATTTCACGTAATTAATTTAAAAGACTATCAGTACAAGTATTTTAAGAACGATAACTACAAGTTCATTTTAAATTTATAAAGGTAAATTTTATTGGAAATCAAAAACTATTATTATTAAACCATTACAGTATATATTTAATTTTAAAAATAAACAACTTATAATTAATTAAGTATACACTGATCATTTAAATGAAAATATTAGATATTTATTTAGATAAATAATTTATTTAGTGAAACAAAACAATTAGTTTTCAGACATAACTGTTTTTATTAAAAAAGAATAAATATACTTATAGAAAATTGAATATCAATGCTACTATAGTTATAAAATTAATCTTTTACCGAAGGAATTCATCCCAACTTCATTTGTCTCATACTTATACTCATTTTATTTGCAAATATTGGTGTTGCGTTAAAATCATTCACATCCCTTTTAAATTAGTGTTACCGAAAACACATGATAACTGACAAAACAATGATGAACAAACAAAATAATTTGCGTTAAAATCATTCACATCCCTTTTAAATTAGTGTTACCGAAAACACATGATAACTGACAAAACAACGATGAACAAACAAAATAATTTGCGTTAAAATCATTCACATCCCTTTTAAATTAGTGTTACCGAAAACACATGATAACTGAATAGAAATTCCAGTTAAACGTTTAGTTTCATTTAATTCCAGTTTCACGCATACAAGAAAATTAGAAGTTAATACATTACATATAAATTATATGCATATATATATATATATATATATATATATAATTACAGAAAAAAATTATAGTAAAAGTTATTAAAATAAGTTATTATATTTATTAAATTAATGTTTTGAATTGATCTATCATTTATTTTCTAAATTTTATCTAAGTTAAGCGATAATATCCACATCCAATCTGTAAATTACATACAACTTTATTGAAAGTAGTATTACATTCAATTTATCTAATTTTTCAATAAATGAAAATTTAAACTTGTATTAAAATTAACAAATTAATATATACATATAATCTTTTGAAAATAACAGAATTTTATATTTTTCATTGTGTTTTAAATTTGTTGGTGGAAACATTGTATTAAAATTGTAATATTGAGTTTTGTCAAAACTTTATTTAAAATTTTTATTTTAATAATGGAGTTGAATTATAATTCCATATATTCGAATATTAAATTAAAAATTTTATAAATCATATTTTAACACTAGTTTTGATATTTTGCGAACTGGTTATTAATAGAATACTTCAAAAAGATTATATTTTATTGTCGTTTGTTAATAACTTAAATTTTTGGCATTTTCTATATAAATCTTGATCCACAAAACTATAAATTTTAAAGCAAGAAAAAATTTTCATTTATCTAAAAATTAGAAAATTTGAGTGCGATAGTGGTTTTAATAAAACTACATTTTATTTATAGATTTGATATAGAAACTATTATTGAATTCAGATGAAATTAAAAAATTAATGATAGATGAATTCAAAAACTTAAAAATATTATGATCTAATATGTTAAGATAATTAATTAATAAATATATGATTTATAAATAATAGTTTATTTGAATAATTTCTACTTTATTTTTTTCCTTTTTTGCTATCTTATTAAAACACAAAATATCTAAACGACAATTAATTCATAACACTACAAAAATTACAGGCCTTGAAAATATTTTTTCTTTAGGCATTATATAATTGTAAATACAAACAGGAGATACAACGATTCATTAGGGAAATGTCCTGTTTCTTTCTGCATTCTTCACAAATGCAATTCATTTTACACCCTCGTCTCCGTGCAAAATGAAGGCCCAAGAGAGCGCAAAAATAGGGGAAGGCGCGCACATAAATCCTGTGTTCCCACGATATGCATCACGGCAGCACTCATCAGGCTGGCAACTTTAGCTTTTTAACTTTTAGTGGAAGGCTACGATACGTCGCGCACATAGGTACGTGAGAAGTGCCAGCATGCGTGTAGACAATGAATATGCTCACCTCAGTCTCTCCACTTCCTTTTCCCTCATAGAGTGAAAGGGCCGATAGCGAGAGGCACTACCTCGCTGCGTTGCTTTCCAGTTCCCGTTCGATCGCATTATTGATAAGTCAATAAAGCTAGTTGCCTGTTATTGTTTTTATCTCTTACTCGGGACTTTCTATATATGGAATTCAAACAAGTGTAAAAAATATAAGTAACCAAATCGGCCGTTCAACATATATTAACTTAAGGAAGAACGTAAGCGATATAGAGGAATTATTTTCATTAGTAATTAAGTAATAATATGTGATGAAGGTAGTTTTAATAATTACAATAATTCTTATTATATGTTTACGTAAAAAAGAATTTTCACAGTGTAAAAAATGCTTAATATATTTACGTTATCTGTTTGTAATATATGACATGTTTATTTATTACACAACTGAAAATCCTTCTAATTATTCATAATTTCATTTTATTATATTTTATATTGTGTATAAAAATTTTAATTGTTATGTTAAAATTTTAATAATATATTTATATTATCTGTTTGTAATATATGACACGTTTATTTACTACACAACTGAAAATCCTTCTAATTATTCATAATTTCATTTTATTATATTTTATATCGCGTATAAAAATTTTAATCCTAAAAAACAATGTTTCAATATGAATGTTTATAAATTGGTTTAGAATACTCATTCCTCGCAACGTAACCTGTGCACATTATATACGTGATTTTCTATATAAGTCTGAGTTCCATGATGTACTTGCAATCAGGAAAGTTTTACTTTTATACTTTCGCTTCTTTATTCTAAGACATATATGGATTTTTTTAGTCTACACGATAACCATCAGTACGAAAAGTATGCGCAACCTACCAATTATGAATGTAGTGAATTGATCATATTGATAAATACTAGTGATAAGCGAGTTGGTATAAACAGATAATAAGGAAAGTATGAATGGGATATTAAATGCACAGAAGGTTATTGTTGTTATTACCATCTGCTCTTAGTGATTAGAAATAAACGTTTTTATTTCGAATTTTAAATAACGTAATTACGCAAGATTAGATCGTTTTTATAAAATTTATTTCCTTATTTTTAAAATCTTTTTAGAATCGTGTTGTTAATATTTACTAACATTTAAAAAATTTCGGCATATGAGACTTTACAATAACGTTCGGTCTAATATATATTTACTTTTGTATTATAAATTCAAATTTAAATCAGTAAACAACTATTTGCAAACTTTTTATTTATAAATGTCTGTAAAATGTGTTTTAAAATAAATAACATGCAAATGAAGTCTGTTAAAAATTAACTAGTCCAAGTTGTATACATAATAATTCATCATTATCTTGTTTTTCAATCAATACGAGAATTCTACAGATATTGGTGTTATTTTATAAAATAAGCATATGTTCGGGATTAAGCCCGAGAAAACTCTCCCAGATGGATGGAGGGAGAGGCGAATAGTGGAGAAAGAGAGATAGCAGGGTAGAATGAAACAGAGGCAAATTGGCGGGGGTTGTGCTGTAAAGTGGTGTTTATTTTAACGTATTGAAATATAATGCTGTCTTTAGACGTTGTGGTATACTTATAATGCTATTACAATTTTGTATTACAAATCTTCAGTTATCTTAATATTCGGACATGAATTGAATATCGCGATGTCTTTTAGTGAATTTCTAATTTTCATTCTGTGAGTTTAACTAAAGGTTGCTTATTTCCAAGCGGACGCAATAGGCAGGCGTAAATTGACTCTTACCAAGCATGGACTTGTTGTGTCCCCTTAGATCAACAGCGTTTACCTGCTGTTGTAGTGTGAGCTCGTTGGATGATTCCACTCGTGCTTCTTCGCGCCCTTCCTTGTTTTATCTTGAATGAGTATTTGGTGGCCGTCT